>WIQG01000705.1:0-36287 GCA_014925785.1 Mycena galopus ATCC 62051
CGGACGGACGGACGGATGGACGGACGAACGGGCGGTTCCCCTGACACCCAGTCTATTACTCTGCACCCTCCTACTTGGTGGCAACTACAATTCTGGTATATCAGGTATCGGTCCCAGCATTGCCCAGGCTTTGGCAGTCCTGGGATTTGGACAGGACCTGGTAAATATTTTGACATCCTGCAAGGCGCCAGACATCAACGAATACCTTGCTACCTGGCGTAATGTGGTTCATACCAAACTGCAAACCAACTCATCTGGCCATCTGGACAAATGTCATCCCAAACTCGCCACCGCAATCCCGAATACCTTCCCTGATCTGAAGGTTGTTGAATTCTATATGAATCCACTGACCTCGGCTTCTCCCCACTACACTGGAACAATGCCCGATTTTAATTCTTGGAAGCCTTGGGAGCCAGTCATCCACAAAATATTGAGTTTGTGCTCATCCCTTTTTGGATGGCACAGTAAGAATTTGTTGAAGAAACTCAACTCTAATGTTTGGCCTGCTGTTGTGTTCAAAATGATTTTGTCGGCACATTTCAATCTTCTTTTGGTTTATTACAAGCTAATTCATTTTTAGCCCCTTGTGCTTTATGATAAAACCATTAAAATGTTAGCTTTGCCCATCACCAGAGCCACAATCTTGAAGATAAAGGAGGCCTCCCACTATAATTCTGCCTACAAGGACTCACTGGAATTGGACATGCAATGTGTCCGAGTTTCTACCCAGAACTTTGTCGCACTTGCGCAACTGGAGACGCTGCCCGCTATACCAAATACAAAGATAAAACTTGTTTCTATCCCTCGGGTAATCCTTTGTGTTGCGATGCGGGACTTGTCTTTGCCCTCAACAGCTGTGAGTTCATTGTTAATTCTTTATCACACTGCTTACCTTCTCAGTTAACAAATCCTCAGCCGAGCATCAATACCCCGGAAATTCCAGAACCGGCAGAAGTAATCGAGCTGATGGATGCGGACAAGGAAGATCTTGTCAACGCACACCGGAATTTGTGTAGTGAAGGTATCATCGACTTGACCGGAGATTTCTAATGTCCACTCTCTTCTGAATGTTACTGTCTTTACATTCATTATTCATTTTATATGTATTCTGTGCTTATATTACCATGGCTGCTTCAAAGGTCCTCTGAAATGCGAAGCCAAATTTTAGTCCTATCTAAGCTTAAACAAGAATTTGTCAGGGAAACTTTCAGACTTGTCTCTGCAACCTAAACGAAATCCTGGATGCAGGGATGGATAATTTTGGAATCAATATGGAAGTTCAGCTCGAGAGATATGTCGGAGATGTTCTACAATATCATTATGGTGGTTCCAGCCTCTTGACCTACAATAAATATATCAATGCACACATCACGCAGTCGATCCTCAAGTGTCTGGTGGCGGAGGGGTGGTTGTGATAGATGAAAGGGAAGCCAAGAATGAATGCATATGCAAATCCATGGGTGTGCAGAGTATCCGCGTGGAGGACAATCTGTTGGGAGCTGCCCATCGTATAGTGAACCGTTTGCATGTCTACATCACACTTGGATGCATATGTTGCTCCCACGTCAATCCGAGAATGTGGCCACCCGGGGCTTTTTATAATTTGAATAGGAAGCTATCGGATATGCTGTTCCAAACGTCACATTATTCCTTTTGGGAATTTTTTTTTTGGGAGGTGAATTTTTTTTTTGGCCAAGTCTCAGATCACCTTTATACTACATACCTACATACTAGGGGAGTACAGTGTGCTCAACCTCATAGGAATTGAGTGTCAAGTGCATGAATCAGGCTCAGAAAGCAACTCCAGCCCAACCGACTGACTGTGCACAGCCACTCGGTCCTGTCCGAAACATCTTTTGCTTTCAACTCAACACCCTTTTAGTTGCCCTGGTCAGACAGGTAGATGCAAGTAGGAGGGAGGACCAGAGATCAATATTAATAATACCCATAGACAAAGATGAGAGCCACTGTTTTTTATTTTTTTATTTTTTGTGGTAGTCCATATATCAACAGCTGCAGACCTTAGGGCTGACAATAGCAGCTAAGAGTTCAGGTGTTGTAGTAATTGAGGGTATACATCATCCTTAATACTGAACTTTGGCATTCCTGTAAAGATGTCAGAAATCCGATAGTATAGGAGCGTCATTGTCACGGCACACGGGGGTGTGACCATACGTGGTCAAAAACTCACCACAGTGGTGTGTTTTTGGCCACGTACAGTCACACCTCATGTGCTGTGACAGTGATGCTCCTATTGCTTAGCCGGTTGGGCCGAAGTTGCTTTCTGAGCCTGATCCATGCACTTGACACTCAATTCCTATGAGATTGAGCATATTGTACTCCCCTAGTATGTAGGTATGTAGTATAAAGGAGATCTGAGACTTGGCCAAAAAAAAATTTCACCTCCCAAAAAAAAAATTCCCAAAAGGAATAATGTGACGTTTGGAACAGCATAATTGGAGACTCGAACGCAAGGTAGATTTTAAAATATTTCCTTTATTGAGAGACTGGAGGTCTGAAAGGAGATCAATTGCCTTATTGGGAGAGCCCAATCATTGACCGCACTCACCCAAAAGCCCTTGACCTGAGGGTGAGCGACGATCGGGGGGAGTGTGAAAGGCTGTGACTCACTGTGAAAGAGCGCTTGGCACGTGCCTAGCAGAGTTTGAAATTAAGTTACCGGGAGGTGATGCACTACCTGATCAGGTGATGACCAGGAGATCGGTCGCAGCCTAGAGTAATGAGAACGGGGAACAGACAGACGGGAACAAGTTGTTATTTTCTGATGACAATATGTGGCTATTACCTCCAATACACCCCCTCAGAAATTCAGAACACGTGGTCCATCAGCACATGCGCCACCGAAAACTTAAAGCCGGACTTTATTCTCTAAGTGAATTAAATTATTGAGGTCTGCACCCAAGAAAAGAGGAGAGTCAGAGAGCCAGAGTTTGCGAACTGAATATTTTCTAAATCTCTTGAGCTGACTACAGGGGATTAAAAGCCAACTACGGGGGACGACATGTGTATGACGAGTAGATAGGGACATGGAATATGAACAGAGAGTGAGGTCAATTTAGGAAGATAACCAAAGCAATGCATAGTAAGGAAACTTCCCTGCAGGCGCGCAGTCTGAGAGGCTGAATGCAGGTGGCATTTGGCTGGCATAGACCTTGAAAAATGTTCAAGTGCACGGCAACGAGATGACTGTATGTATATCATTTTCATTGTGATCTCAGAAGCCATTTTGGTAGAAAGGTGAGCTAAATAAGTAGGAGTAGACCGACAGTGACTGTGGCGCGATGGTGGAAGAGTTTGAAAGACAAAAAAAATCATGTTGGCACGTGAAGCACGTGGGCATAACAGGCACATGGTCTGAATTTGGGAGGGGGTGGATTGGCCGAGATTATCTGGCTGCTTCAGTATTCCACCTATTATTTAGGGCACATACTGAGATTTGACCACCTCATGCCCACCATTGACAACCCGACTCCCCTCTCACACTCACAACTTGCTCACAGCTTGCCCACCACTTTGCTGCTGATTGACATCAGACTGGCTGGCAGGGTCTGGGGTGATTGGCAGCAGACGACCACCGTTGTGATTGACACATGTGGCAGATGACAACGACGAACATACCCCCTCCCCCAACACTTCCTTGATTTCTTGGTTCCTGCTGGATAGGGTTCATTGGCAATGATTTGGGTACTCTGGCATCAGTGAATTCTGGATTCAAGCCTTACTTGACAATATATTGTATTGAATGATATATAATGCTCAACAGGGAAGGCAACACATGTAGATTATGCAGTTAATTGTTGGGTCTGAATCCTCATACAATCCCGAAATAAAAAAATGAAACCATATACTGGCTATCCACATACAGATGATAATTGTAATCTACATGAGCTCCTGCACTGCTCACTCCTGGCTTATAGTGAGAATCAACGAGGAGCCCTGAGTGGGCTCTTTGACAGTGCCATGCTTGAAGATGTGCCTGCCAGTGATAAGTATTCAGGGCATGTTAGAGGAATACATAAGCTGTGGCTGAGATGATTACGCACTGGTCCCACCATGCAAGGGAGCCGGTATCAGAGGCTTACACAGGATTAGTGTAGTTGTAATCCACAGGAAAGATGAGGGGGCCAGTCACCTCACCCTCCACACTGCAATTGTTACGTGATGATGCAATGAGAGGGTCCTTTGTGGCCAGGGAAATTGACAAAGTTGACCATTGCACCTCTGACAGAGTTAATGTCATTGCTGAATGCCTAGGCCGCTCCGCTTTGCATCTGTGGATACTAATGTCAGACTTGGTCAAGGTATGAGGACATGAAATACTTTTGAATACATTGTGGTTAATTGGGTTCCATCTTGAGCAGTGCAGGTTTTATCACTGGGACAAATTTCTGGAGCTCTTTGAAGCTGTGGTAGAGACAATGCTGTCTGGTATTGCAGCGAGGGAGGTCAGTGTGATGTGGTGTAGACTCAGTCATGACACGTACTCATTGGTGTGGGTGATAGGCATGTTGTCCCCCTCTTTCTTGCGCTCTTCTTCCAGCTCTTGGCAGCAGTCATACTCACTGACAAGGGCCTCAATGGGGTCAAAGAGCAACATGACCTTACAGATGGGGCACCCCAATGTCACATAGGATTTCCTGAAATGGGTCAGTGAAATACTAGTCCAAGCTGGAATACATAAACAGCATGGGCCTGCAACAGGGCAGCTTGTGACGCGACCTGGAGCTCAAGCTCGGGGATTCAGCACTTCAAGCAGGCCTCTTTCTGTTATTGGGGATTGAGAGGATCAGGAGAAGAGGAGTGAGGTGGGGATGATGAGTGACTGGCATGGGCGGATGGGGACATGTTGGGGGTAACAAGACAAGGGAGGTTTGTGTTTCGACCTTATATATCTGGCTTTTCCCATGCTAACTCTAACTCTGAAAATCAGTGCATACAGGTGCATGCACACAATAAGTAATGTGATTGTACAATGACTTCACCCAAAATTGAAAACATGATACCAGCAGCCACAGCCCCACAGCCTGCCCTTTGCTGCCTTCACGGAAACTTTCCCCACCCAATGTGGCCCATTCTGTAGGCCCTTCTGCTGTCTCAACACTGGGGGAAGGAGGTCGTGTAGGGCCCTGTTTATAATTCCTGAGGCATTTATAAACGGTTTTTAAAGTTGGGTTTATAAACAGGGTGTTTATAAACACCGCACGCAAAATATGCTAAAACGTGAGTAAGTCTGCTTCCCCTTCCCATGTCGTGTTTCCGGCCGGATTTTTCCATCTCCTAGTGGTGCTCTCCGCCTGTTCAGACCAGTTCGCAAGACTGCCAACTACACTCGCCCCTGCAATAGGCTTATCCGAAAGCAAGTCCCGGAAAAATGGCAGGGTAATGTCCACACCATCATGATGAGGGTCAATCAATGTTGCGCCAAGTGCCGGGAAAGTGTTCGAAGTGGGATCTGGTGGATTTTCGGCGTTTAGAGCAGTGAGTCCGGCATCAGATGCGGCGGTTCTTGTTTCACTTGGAGTTGGATTGGTGGTTGTATCAGGCTCGGAGGCGACAACTGTTTCGGTCATCAACCCCTTGACGCTGCGCCAGTTCAACGTCGGCGATGATCGCGACTTCTTTTTGGGCTATACAAGTATGTCAGCAACCGAACATTAAACACCAAATAACTCACGAATTTTTGAGTTGCCAATTGCTCACGCCGAATGTGCTGATATATCTTGGTCATGTCTACAATAGTTGAGGTGTCTTGGCTTGCCCGGTCAACACTATCATTGCGAGTGAATCACGAGACCGTGCGTTCCTCTGCCATTGAATTCGGAAGTATAGAAAATATCTTGATTGCAAGCAACAGGATTTTCGTCAGCAAATTCTGAAAACGAACTAAAGAATAAATCAGTTACTGCAAGAATGGAGGCCTCCGGCTGCGGCAACATCGCTGTCCAGTATTGAATTGGCCGAGACCATACTGTAGAGTGCGTGCTGAAGGGCGGATATTGCCGGGTGTATGATTCAAATTGAACTTTGAACGTGTCCAATATCTGATTGCCTGAAGAATATGCTACGAAGGCTGGGTGCTTCCGGCCGGCTCGCAACTCCTTCGTGAGGACAGTGAGGAGGAACAATCCAACCTTGGTGTATGCGGGCATTGAATCTCGGAGATCTTTATTCGTTACGTTTGAGGCAGATGTTCTGGGGACGGAAAGCGGATTTCTAGTCGTGTTCAGTTGGTTGGCCGTGGTTCGGAACAGGAGAGGGCTTTTGACATGCTCTGAAAACATATTAGGAGATGGAAACTCAAACAGCGCACAACCAGTGGATTACCAGGATCCAAATAAAATCTCGCCAAATATAAAGCTCCACTAGGGCCGTGGATCATTTGGTTGAATCTTCGATTCACAATGGAGCAAATGTCGTCCTGGAGCGACTGGGAGAATGAGAGAATATTCTCCGTGAAAAGATCGCGTAGAACAGCTGTGACTGCGACGTAGAACTTCCACACGTCACCTACAGTCACCTCGAGGCCTTCAAGACATTTGATAGCATGGGCAAGCGGCTCCAAAATGGTAACGAGTTGCTTTAATTCAAGTTCGAACTGTTGGTAAATCACGATCTGTTTGAACCAGCCAAGCGCCGCCTTGGTATCCTTCCAAATGATCAGTGAATTGTTTCGACGCCAAATACCACCCACTTTATCACGGTCCGTGTTGATAATACCTGTTGTAACTAAGTCGCAAATGGGGGGTAGGCAAATGTAGCGCTGAAAAACCTACATTCGCAAAGTAGGGGAGCCTTGTGATGTCGCCGACGGTATTGGAAAGGTGATGACACGGGTCAGGGACTATCAGCATAGTCGGAATATCATCTACAACCCCGTCTCGCGCCCACGAGGTATTCCCCGTGCTGTCTGATCCAATTGCGGTGAATCGGTCTTCGCCTATCTCCTTGATCACCTGGGAATTGTTTTAAGCCAAGATGATACTGAAGTTATTCAAGACCTTACTTCCATAAGAACTTTCTTAATGTGTTCGCCGGTATGAGAAAATCCGGAGGCCTCGTCACCTTTGATTAGATGTGTCTCACATTCCGCCGTAGTGACATGAACAGTGTAGATGGACTGATGACCTTTCGTCGTACCGCCGTCGTAGCTGATGGTGAGATTGTCACAGTTTTTGAGCTTCTGAAGGGATAAAACAGTAACTCTGGCGGCTTCCGCAGGAATGTAATTAGTCGAAAATGTTGTTGCAACAAAGATCCCGTTCCCAGGCTCGAGATGGTTGACCAGGTCTCAAAAGGTATCTCTGTCGACAAGCACAGGAGCCAGAGCGCCATCACAAAGAAGCCCGAGGACCAAGAGGTTTGTCTTGTCGATATGCTTTTGATGTGCGGCAGCCTTGTTGTCCTCGCCGACTTTACGGAAGTTCGAGAATATGTCAGTCTTCTCTGATGACTTGATGTCCACCTTTGATCCCAACGATGCTTTTGTGTTTGCTTCCAGAGCACGCTGCTTGAGATCTTTGCTCAGATATCGATGGGCCGACGAATGAGGGAGAACGCGGCCGCTCTGCCGAGGAGAAGACCAACTCTCATGACAGCCTTCTCTGGCACACCGGAATCGCGCAGTGCCGTCAGAAATGGCGTGACAAGGAATCGTCAACTGATCGAGAACGGTGTTTTTAGGACGTCCCTTTCCAGGGCCAGCTGTGGTGGGCGGCAAGGGCAGCAGATCATCCACAAGGTCTGTGAAAGGCCAATTAACCTAGAATTCAACATCATCAGCCAAAGACACCCCAAATCGCAATTACTCCGGCACAAACCGCACCCTGTTCGGTGGCCTTCTTTGCCTTTTCCATTGCAGCTTTTGTCCGCTCCTTTACGTCCTTCTCCATCTTTTTTGCCTTCTTCTTCGCATTTTCCTCAACTTGCTCACTTTCTAAAAGGCGCTTTGCGGCCGTTGTTCTGACATCGCGGGGCAACTCCGATCATAATTCAGTCTAAAGTTAAAGCTGGAAATGATGTAGTACATACGGGGTTTCCAGACACTTCAATTGCGACCCAAGCGGCATGTCTCAGGTCATCAACCCATTGAGTGAGAAGTACATTCGGCCCCCCATTGCCGGTGATAAAGGAACGGAGAACCTCGACGACTTGTTCCAACCCCGGGCCGCGGGACTTGAAAGTGATGATAATGTCCTCGCCAGCAGGGGTTCAGCGTTGACCAAAGGAGCTCCCAATATCATGACTGACAACGCTCTTGCAGCAACCCTTTTTGTCTACTTCCTTCCCATCAGGAGCGTATCCGACAAAATTATGGTGATCGCCGATCGGGATGGTGTCCAGCAGGTTCTTGAGAAGCCGCAGTAAATCCTTCAGCTCCTCCTGGTAGTACGTGACTCCGGAGCCGGACATTACGGGAGTGTAGCCAAGCCTCGACAGTCAAAGACAGTAGCAAAATAGCAAGGATCTTTTTTTTACCCGGAGATCTGCGGCACGTGACTGTATAGAATTATAAACCAGCCCTCGGAGCCCGACCATTTAAAAACTGGTTTATAAACCGGTGTTTAAAACAATGTTTACAAACCGGAGATATAAACAGAGCCCTAAGGTCCTGGTCGTGGCCATCCAGATGGGGAGAGTGATGATGATGAGGGTGGATTTTATTCAGAGGAGGACTCAGATATTGAGCCCCAGGATCTTGACTCAGATGATTCAGACAAGCGCAAGGGATCCGATGGTGCTTACATTAACGATGACAACAATGGTTTTAGCAAGTGTGTAATGCATTCAATTTGCATGTCACATGTCACAGGCCCCAAAATATATATGAAAATTTTTGTACATGTCACAGGTCACTGAGGGCACTTTTGAATGTGCCAAAAGAGTCACAAAACCGCTGAAAAGTGAGCAAAAAACCCATTTTTGGCTTGCTCAGTGTGATCACCCTGTGTGCCAAGGTGTTTGCACAAAATGCCAGTTTGGACATGATCTACAGTGGCAGCTTGCTTTTTTGAATTTGCTTGCCTTCTGCCACGCTCATCTGAGACTCTGCAGCAGTGTTGAGCACTCCCTGATTGAAGTAAGCAAGTCTATTTCCGCACCACCAGCTATTATTGCCTTGCACTGCTCCAAATGTATAATGCAGCACTGTTTGAACTTATCAACTATACCCTAGTTGGATTGTGTTGATGTTTCCGTCAATTTATGAAAATTTTCAATGTCACACTTGCCCCAGACCATTTGCGAACTTCAAAGTTCGAATTTCTGGGTCACAGGTCACAGCACTGGAGAATTGAATGAAATAGTACAGTATTCCAATAAATGTATAATTATTTTGAGCAGTGGCAAATGCCATTCAATAGCTGTGCAGGACTTATGTTAAACTACAATGCCATGCAAACCAGGTATGCAGGTTACATGGCCGGAACAATATTGGAGCGAACTTACAAGGCCTTGTAAGGTCAGGTGAAACGTCGGCAATCTTGCTGATCAGTTGTAACCCACACAACCACACCAAATAAAGCAAAATTTCAGTTCAGACTGAAACACACATTTATTTTCTAAAAATCTCTACATGAATCAGCAGCATTGGATTCGGGAAAAATCATTGAGCCTGAATCTCAAATAGAAATGGTAAGAATCAACACAAGAATCAGCCACACCAAAGAAAGAAATTTTAGTCTGGTTAGAAATGTTTGTTGATTCTATGAGACTCAAAACGGAATTCAGCTACAGAGAAACTTGTGAGGGATTTTTGCTATTGGAAGATATAAATAGAAAGCCAATAGCAAAAATCCCTCATGAGTTTCTTGTGCTTTGATTCAAATAGGTTTCAACAAAGGTTTCCGTCCAGACTGAAATTTCTTTCTTTGGTGTGGCTGATTCTCATGTTGATTCTCACCATTTCTATTCAAGGTTCAGGCTCTATGACTTTTCCCAAATCCAATGCCCCTGATTTGTGTCGAGATTTTTAGAAAATAAATTTGTGTTTCACTGCAGTGGCCCATGGCTTTTTGGGACCCAAAAAGGGGGTCCAAACATGCCTTCCCGTTTGGGTGGATTTTGGGCACCCCCCCAAACATGAGAGAGAAATAACAGATTTTTGGGACTGTTTTTGGCTCACTGTCAGGGGAACTGCCCATCCGTCCGTCCGTCCGTCCGTCCGTCCGTCCGGCTCCGACCCATCGCACTGCCTCACTGCCTCGTCCGATCCTTCATCCAACGCCCCTCTTGCGTCCGGCCTCACCCGACCGTCCGGCCTTCCATACAGAACCTCAGGCTGCACCTCCGCCCGGAACATCGTCCCCCGTCCCTCCGGACTCCGTTCCCCTCCGTTCCCCCTCGTCTGGTCGCTCGCACTGGAACATGCTATGCGATCAAGCTCGGGACCACTGCCGATCACTTCGGACATGTGCTACTGGCTAGTACCTATAAAAACCTCGCCTAGCATGGGAATCCTTATCCTTTCTTCTCTTCAGATTCTCCCGCTAGGTGCATATTCTAGAACCCTGTATTTAGTACTATGAATTGAGTTCTCTTCGGATTCTCCCGCTAGTTCCCGTGCTCCCGCACCGAGCTG
The DNA here is from genome assembly GCA_014925785.1 of Mycena galopus ATCC 62051. Taxonomy (NCBI): domain Eukaryota; kingdom Fungi; phylum Basidiomycota; class Agaricomycetes; order Agaricales; family Mycenaceae; genus Mycena; species Mycena galopus. Next base: position 10,598 of record WIQG01000705.1, read on the forward strand.
AGGTTGCCTTTACACTCACAAACATCGCTGAAAGAAACCAAAAATGCTTTCCAAAGTCAAACATAGTCCATGTTTGGGTTCGGAAAATAGCGTAAAACATTGATCATTTTATGGCACCACAAAAGACCTTGAGTTTGGATAATTCTATTTGGCAACCCCAAACTCGGGGTTGCCAGGGTTTGTAAGGGCAACCTCAGCTCGGCGCGGGAGCGCAGGAGACTAGCGGGAGAATCCGAAGTAACTCAATTGACAGTACTAAATACAGGTTTCTAGAATACGCACCTAGCGGGAGAATCCGAAGAGAAGAAAGGATAAGGATTCCCACGCTAGGCGAGGGTTTGTAGGTACTAGCCAGTAGCACGTGTCCGGATCGATCGGCAGTGGTCTCGAGCTTGATCGCATAGCACGTGCCAGTGAGGGCGACCGGACGCGGGGGGTTGGAGGAGGACGGAGTCCGGAGGGACAGAGGACGACGTTCCAGACGGAGGCGTAGGCTGGGGCATAGGACCGAAGGCCGGATGGTCGGGCGAGGTCGGACGGACGGACGAGACTGGACGAAGGATCAGACGAGGAAGTGGGGCGGTGCGATGGGCCGGAGTCGGACGGATGGACGGACGGACGGACGGACGGGTGGTTCCCCTGACATCACCCCCCCCTTGGAATGCGGCGTCCCGACGCATGAATCGGATATGGGTGTCGCGCCTCCGGAACGAGAGCGAGTCGAAAGCGGCCGAGGCGATCCGGCGCGGGGCGTTAGGGTAGCGGCGATAATAGGCATCAATGGCGTCTTGGGCGAAGACGTCGGAGTGCTTTACCCATTTATTGTGTTCCGGGCCGTAGCCTTTCCACTGCACCATGTACCAGAGGCTGCCATAACGGACCTTCGCTTCTAGGATCTCTTTGACTTCCCATTGAACGTCGTGGTCCGTCTGAAGGACAGGCGGGGGTTTGTTGTTCCGGGGGCGTCCGGGGAACGGATCCGGTTCCGCGAGCTGGAGTTTCACCACCGGGAAGACCGGGTGGAGCTGGGAGTACCGGGGGGGGAGCTCGAGTTTGTACGCCCCCTTTCCGACGACCTTCGCGACTTTGAAGGGGCCGAGGCGTTTGTCCACGAATTTGACGGACGGACGGGTCGTCCGGATATCGGAGGCGTCCAGCCAGACTCGGTCGCCTACCTTGATCTCTGGGGCGGGCGTGCGCCTTCGATCATAGTACAGCTTGAACTCGTCCTTGGCTTTAACGAGCGCAGCTTTGGCTTCCGAAACTCCGGACGCGATCCGGTCCCGGAACTCGTTCGCGGACTCCACGTTCGAGCATAGTCCGTTGGGCTCGAACCCCATCCGGGGGAGCCTTCCAGTGTCCGTCATAAACGGGACTTGCTGCGTCGAGGAGTGGACGTGGTTGTTGTACGCGAACTCCGCGGCCGGGAGAAGCTCGTCCCAGTCGTCTTGTTTGTAGTTCGTGAAGATCCGGACGAACTGCTCGAGTTCCTGATTGACGTGCTCGGTCTGGCCGTCGGTCTGCGGGTGGTAGGCGGCGGAGGTCGCTGGTTCTACCCCGATGAGGCGCCACAGTTCCGTGGTGAACTCCGCGACGAACTGCGGCCCGCGGTCGGAGATATATTTCCGGGGGGTTCCGTGGTGCCTCCAGACGTTCCGGTAATAGAGCCGAGCGGCTCCGACCGCGCCAAGGCCGGTGTGGCACTCGTTGAAATGGGCCCGCTTACCCAGGACGTCGACCACGACCATAACGGCGTCGAAGCCGTGCGCGTCCGGGAGCTCGACGATGAAGTCCACCGAGACGGTGTCCCAGCGTTCTTCCGGAATCTCGGTCGGGTGGAGCTCTCCGTGGGGTAGCTTCCGGAGTGCCTTCGTCCGGTTGCACGGGTCGCAGGTTCGGACATATTGGCCGACGTGACGGGACAGCTGGGGCCACCAGTAATTCCAGGAGATGAGCTCGAGGGTTTTGAAGCGTCCGGCGTGTCCGGGGACCCGGGTGTCGTGGTGCAGGGCGATGATCCGGCGTCGGAGGTCCTTATTCCGCGGTACAACGATCTTACCGCATACCGCAGTAGTAAAGGAGCCCTTCTGCGACACGCCACTCGGACAACCGGGGGGGGCGGACGTTCCGGTTCTTGAGGAGCTCTCGCGCGACAAGCGCGACGGGGTCCTCAAGGTCTGGTTCACCCGCGAAGGCCTCCCGGACGTCACGAAGGAGGGGGACTTCGGGTCCGGCTACCACGACGCCTTCTAGCGCGTGGACGTGGAACAAGTCCGGGCAAAGAAGGGTAACGTCCGTGTTGTCCGAGCCTACCCCGTGGTCCAGGCGACGGGACAGCGCGTCCGGAGGGCCCATGAGGCGTCCGGGCTGGCGGTGGAGCGCGAAGTCAAACCGGGACAGGTACAGGGACCACCGCGCCTGCCTCCGGTTCAAGTTCTGTGCCTTCCGGAAGTACTCCAGGTTTTTGTGATCCGTCCAGATCTCAACCGGATGCTGCGTACCTTCGAGGAAGTGTCGCCACTCCTCTAGGGCTCGGATGATCGCGAGCATCTCTTTGTCGTGGATCTCGTAGTTGTGCTGGACGTCACTCAGACTTTTGGAGTAGAACGCGACCGGGTGCCACTTTCCGTTCGCGTCTGGCTGGGACAGGACGGCCCCGGTAGCGTAGTCGGAGCTGTCTGCCTCGACTCGGTATGGGCGCAACTCGTCGGGTAGGACTAAGACGGGCTCTGCAGTCACCGCATCCTTGAGGGCTTGGAAAGCGGCGGCCGCGGCAGCAGTCCAGGTCCATGCGACGCTCTTCTTTGTGAGGTCGAAGAGGGGCCGCGCGATGTCCGAGAACGCCCGGATGAACCTCCGGTAGAAGTTCGTGAAGCCGAGGAACTGCTGCACGTCCTTCTTGTTCTCTGGAGCGGGCCAGGCGGCGACTCCGGCGACCTTGACCGGATCCATCTCGACGTGGTTGTGCAAGATGATGACACCGAGGTACTCAATCGACGACTTCTCGAACTCGCACTTCTCTGGCCGGAGGTAAAGCTTGTGCGCCCGGAGCTGCCGGAGGACTTCTCGGACGATCTCTCGGTGGCGCGCGAGATCGGAGTGAGCGATGAGGATGTCGTCGAGGTATACCATGACATCTCCGGACAGGATGAGGTCTTGGAAGATGTCGTTCATCATCGTCTGGAACGTGGCCGGAGAGTTGGTGAGGCCGAAGTACATCACCAGGGGCTCGAAGAGCCCTCGGTTGGTACGGAACGCGGCCTTCCACTTGTCGCCTCCCCGGATCCGGACGTTGTTGAAGCCCCACCGGACGTCGAGTTTTGTGAAGAACCGGGCTCCCTTAAGGTGGTTGATGAGATCGTTAATCAGCGGGAGCGGATACCGGTTCTTTACGGTCATCGCGTTGAGCGCCCGATAGTCCTGGACGAACTGGAGGCTTCCGTCCTTCTTTTTGATGAAGAAGACCGGAGACGCCATCGGGGATTTGGACGGACGGATCCGGCCGGTGCTCAACCCATCCTCAATGAACGCGTCAAGTTCCTTCTGCTCGAGGGGGGAGATCGGGTAGACCTTGCAGTTGGCCGGTTTCGCATCCGGGACGAGTTCAATGGCGTGGTCCCACGTCCGACGTTCCGGCAACGCGTCGAACGACTCCTTATCGAAAACGTCGGAGAAATCCTCTACCCAGGCCTGAACTGAGGTCCCGGGCGGGGCCGAGTTCCGGGCGTAGGCCTCCGCGAGCCTCTGAGAGACGGTGCTGCCCGCGCGGATTTCTTCAGCCGGAGCGAACGCGGTGTAGAGGATCCGGTCGCCGTCCTCGAGCTCGTCGTCTTCGTCACCGTTGTCATCGTCCGGGTCCGGGGTGAGGTCCGGGAAGTCGTCTCCGTCGTCGCCCGGATTGTACCCGTCATCTCCGCACCACTCCTCCGAGTCAATGGCACAGATAGACGGGACGGGACCTTCGCGGAGCTGCCGGAGGATCGCAGCGGAGATCTTCGCGTTGCGACGGACGGCGCGGAGCTCCTCCCGGCAAGTGCTGCAGCTGGTCGGACAGCGGGTCATCCGGACTTCCTTGGTCTCCCAGTCGATCTCCGGGTTGTGCTTCTGAAGCCAGGAGTAACCGAGGATGACGTGCTGCTTTCCGAGCCGCGTTACCGCGAGTTGGATGCGTTCGGAGTGTCCCTTGTAGTTGACGACCATATCAACTACGCCGGAAATGCCTCCGGACGCATTGGGTGTGCCATCGACGTTGAGGACCGGAATTGGCTGGGAGAGCTTCCGGACGGGAAGGTTGCGGGAGATCACGTACTCCGAGTCGATGAAGTCTCCGGTCGCTCCGCAGTCAACCAGACCCTTCACGGACATCGTAGCCGCGGTCTCTACCGATTGCATCTCCAACGAAATGTGCAGGGAGTTCCGGCCCTCTACAGAATCAATAACGTACCGCCGGGGTAGTTTGTGTTCCCACCTCAGATGGCGGACGCGGGGAAGGGAAGGGGGAAGTTCTGTCTTTGCCTCCGGGGCGGGAATAGGGGGTGCGCCTTTCGTATCAACTGCTGATTTATTGGGTATATCTTTGTACAAGCAGGAGTAACGATTGGGGGACGCGACCGAGGGCGCACCACTCACTCGACCAGGTCCGGAAAACCCTCTGGCTCCGCATCTCCGGCGTCCGGCTCGGCCGGAAGCCCAGCGGTGGTAGAGAGGCGCGCGAAGAGTTCTCCGAGGAGGTCGTCACCGAGTTGACGGACGACCTCGTCCAGGATGTCCGCGTGCCGGACATCCGAGGGAGTCAGGCAGTCTCGGGCGAGGTGTCCGGCCGCGCTGCAACGGAAGCAAGTGCGCGGCGTGAAGCGTGCGCGGGTCCGGTCGACATCCATTGGAATGCCAGGTGGAAGGGCGGGCGCCGGCGCAGCTTTGGGAGCAGGCGTGAAGGAGGGGACTGGGAGGAACGTCCCAGTGCGAGGGCATGCGGCCGGAGCCGGGGCGCGAGTCGGAGGTGCTCCTGCTCGGACACGGGCGAGGGCGTCGTACTGGCGGAAGGCGCGGAGACGCCATCCGGCGTAGTCTAGCAGCGTCGGAGCGGTCCCGGACGTGGTGATCGCCGCGTTAATCCGCGGGTCGAGCCCTGCGCGATACTTGGTGACGCGGACGAGCGGGTCCGTGTACCTGGCCGTGGCGGCAAGTTCCTCGAAGTCGTCCGTGTACCGGTAAACGTCGCGGGAGCCCTGGTAGTAGCTATGGGTCTCCAACCGGAGGAGAGCTTGGTCTTGCTCGTTTTCCTCTACAAACCGGAGCCGGAACTCGGACTCGAATTCCGCCCAGGACGGGAATGGGAACGGAACAATTGCGGACTGTCGTTCGGACCATCGTCCGGCCGCGTCTCGCGCCATAAAGGACATGGCGTACCGCACGAGTTTTTCCTCAACGACCTGTCCGTGGACCATGAAGGCTTCCGGAACTAGTTGGAGGTATGTGAGGACGGAGTGGAGGAACATCCGTCCTTGAGTCCGGTCGCCGTCGAAAATGGCTGGGGGGTTCGTTCGGAGAACCGATTTTGCTGCAGGGGTGAGGGTGGTGAAGTCTGGACCCACCGCCGGAGCCGGAGCGGCAGGGACGGGGGCAGTCACGGGTGGATTTTGGTTGTTGTGTAAAACGCGGAGGAGTAGGGTTTCGATGTTCGCGAGAGAGCTTTCTACCACTGTCAGCCGGGATTCAGGGTCGGCAGCCGGATCCGGGATGTAAACATCCGGTGGCGCGGACCCGTTTCCGGGTGTCGGGGCGTCCATCAAGGAGGAGGGGTCGAGATTGGAAGTGGGGGAGGCCAGAGCGCTAGCATAGCGGTCCGAGTCCGAGTCTACACCGAACTTCGCAATCTTGACCGGTTGATCCCTTAGATCCTTTCTTCTGCTGTAAGGGCAACCTCAGCTCAGCGCGGGAGCGCAGGAGACTAGCGGGAGAATCCGAAGTAACTCAATTGACAGTACTAAATACAGGTTTCTAGAATACGCACCTAGCGGGAGAATCCGAAGAGAAGAAAGGATAAGGATTCCCACGCTAGGCGAGGTTTTTGTAGGTACTAGCCAGTAGCACGTGTCCAGATCGATCGGCAGTGGTCTCGAGCTTGATCGCATAGCACGTGCCAGTGAGAGCGACCGGACGCGGGGGGTCGGAGGAGGACGGAGTCTGGAGGGACGGAGGACAACGTTCCAGACGGAGGCGTAGGCTGGGGCATAGGACCGAAGGCCGGATGGTCGGGCGAGGTCGGACGGACGGACGAGGCTGGACGAAGGATCGGACGAGGAAGTGGGGCGGTGCGATGGGCCGCAGCTGGACGGACGGACGGACGGACGGACGGGTGGTTCCCCTGACAGGGTTGCCAAATAACATTTTTCTATATGGCAACCCCATGTGCATATGATGTCGCTGCTTTTGAATACAGTTCCTACCTGTGTCTCTCCTTGAAGAACAAGTTTTTTGCTCCAAATGCAATGCAAAGTGCGAGTTTCCAGGTTCAGTTGTGAATCATCCATAATTTTGGTCCAAGCCATATTGGGCTGTTAAATAAATGGACACTGAACACAAAAACAAAGGTTTTGGCTGGCTAGGATTTTATGTCATGACTGGCGACATTTTGTTCTGCAACAACCTCTGTTTACAGCTATTTATTCATAATTTGTGCTGGGCAGTTAAATAAATGAAAATTGAGTTAAAGGAAGGCTCCTAAACACAAAAACAATGGTTTTGGCTGACGAGAATTTCATGCCATGACTAGTCACACTTAATTCTGCAGCAACCCTTTCCCCAAGCAAGTACTGAAAGTCTTATTAGATGGAGCACTATATTATATTTGAACTGGATAATATGACACTACACTGCATACAGCGGCCCGGCAGGCCAGCTAATCTTATCACGGATTAGCAAATACTGTGGGTTGCCAAATTCTATTTGACAACCCCGTCTGAAAGGTGGGGTTGCCAAAGAAGCTGGGTTGCCAAATAGAATTATCCCTTGAGTTTGGTGTCCAAACACCAATCATTTTCTCGGCCATATTTGGTGGACAAATATAGCAAATGTTTTGCTCACGAAAAACGTAACCAAACATCAAGGATTTCTGCCCTTTGTTTTTGCGCCCAACATTTATCATGTTTTGGCGATGTTTGACAGTCCCAAAAATCTGTTATTTCTCTCTCATGTTTGGGAGGGCACCCAAAATCCACCCAAACGGGAAAACATGTTTGGACCCCCTTTTTGGGTCCCAAAAGCCATGGCCCACTACAGTGTTTGAAACTGCCACTGTTTCAGTCCAGACTGAAATTTTACTTTATTTGGTGTGAACGTCATTCAGGATTTTCCCGAATTTCCTGATGGGAAGTCTGCGGCCGAAGAAGATGATGATGAAGAGCGCAACGCGCAAAACGGACAGAGGTTAGAAGGGCTTGGTGTCGATATTTGCGTTTGGAAGTGCTTGTCTTGTGACTATGGCCCGCCGTGATAGATTTATTTGATCATATCTCAGTCATGTATGTGATATATGGGCGGCGCCCCCAATCGTAACAATGAATAATTTGTGGATAGAATATCTCGCAAACTAATCAGATATCCTTTTGTGTAGATACTGTAGTATTTCGTTCAATTCGTTTTGTCACATGTCACACAGCCAAAAATTTACGAAATTTTTCGTAAGTCACTGCATCACAGAGACTTGTTTCCGAAACGCCGCAACCCCTATACCATATATGGTAATTTGATGGGGGCAGTGCGGCACAGCCAACAAATTTGATTTTGGTGTATGAAGCAATGCAGGCAATGCCGATGGCAAGCTCGTGAGTAGCGCAACTGCCTGTCTCTGCCCACCCACAAGAATTCACAAATTAATTGACTCTATGTACTCTACATATGACAAATGTGAAATGTGCAGGCTAGTGTTGCCAAGCATTGGAGGACCGGCACAAGTTTACATGACCATGGCATGGAATAAAACTGCTCAACACTACCAATACGTGTACGATCCCGGATGAGGGCCACGAGTTTGACAAGACCGTATAAAACGGCTGCGGCATTGTGACAAAAAAAAAAAGATGCTGTTGAAAAATAAATGGTGTGGGCGAGCATTGAACCTGGTTACCTGACACAGACGCCGAAGCAATGTAGGCTCGAAAGGTGAATAGCCGTTGAGGCAAACAGGACACACAGCTAGCCAAGCTTGTTTGAATATAAGGAACTCCCACTCCGCATCGATGGAGCCATGGCGGATCGTCGGGTGGGCAAGATGTAGCGGCGCAATATTTGGGGCTTGTTTGTGAACAGCTTCAGCGCGGCTGCCAGAGCGGCTGCGAGCGGCCATCAAATGTTGGCCATTGGCAGCGCCTCAGGGCAGTGCTACACTGCCCCCCATCAAATTCCCATTTCAGGCAGGAGTTCTGCGGCGATTTCGCAAAAGTGATCACAGAGGCGATTTTGGCTTAGCCGAGCTAGCCGAACGTAGCCGAGCATTGCCGGCGGATCAAATAGCCTAATTAGGCTCGGCTACAAAAGGGTCAGGTTGTCCACAGCAAAAAAGCTAAAAAAACGGCTTACGAATTGAACGAAATACTACAGTATCATGAGAGGAAAGCGATAACTGAGATGTCAGATTTGTCAAAATACACTGGCGAAGTAGGATGAGGGAGAAACACGAGACATTACAGGCTGTGCTTTTATCTCGTATGCCGTGCATAGCTCAAAAGGTAGGAAGGAAGAGCAGCATGAGTATGAAAAGCCCGGCATCATATACTGTTTTTCGAGTCCATGATACCTCAACGAGGAAGCAGGCGGTGACTCGGAGGGAGGCGCTGCTCTCGTTCAGTCTCCTTCTCAAACCGATCATCCAGTGCCTCGACCTCACTTGGCATCCAGATACTTATGCTGACACCAGGTAAAAATTGAAATCCGCCTGCTTCGAGTATGTGAACCTCAAACTACACCTCAACCGTGTACATTCTCGTGGGACTGCGAGCCTGAAGCACGGCCGAGCCCGATTTATAATCCGACTCCGTCATCCCCAACGTCTTCTCCTCGTCGAGCATACGGCTCGGATCGGTAAATTTTACCCGCGATGTTGGAGGCCTGGTATTGCCGATCGGGCGGTCCGAATTGTCAGCAGCCCAGCCGAGGCCGATACGCGCGTGAATGAGGACGGTAGAAACTCCGAAGGCCGCGGCAGCGATGCCGGTCCAGATGAATTCGCCCTCCAACCAGTCGCACTGGAAGGACACGAGCATGCCGATCGTGGTCGTCCTGCATAGATGTGGGACGTGAATTCGTTGGCGCATAAGAGTAGGAGTAGGATTTTACGTTTGGAGCGCTGCGCTCTCGACGAGGATCGCAAGAAGGGACTGGAGAGAATGAGACAACAACCTAACAGAAGAGGCGGGACTATACCGTGAGTCGCATGCCGTGGCTGATTTTCTGGGAGAGCTTGCCCTGGAGCGCATTCCGAATCCGCCATATTCTCCAGGATATTGTTGCTGGGGAACAGATTGAGCCACGATGCAGAAAGAATAATCGGCTTAACACACCTGAACTGTAGGTACTAATCCTGAATTCCCTGCTTGAGCTACTGCCTGGAGAATAGAAGGCTGAGAACGCTCACAAAATGGACGCCACTAATTTGGCGGTGAGCCATCCATTCGAAAGAGTCAAGTAATTTTCACCCGGCTGCAACGTAGCAGCCCGGGATATTAACCCAATCCCAGAGACTGCACAGGAGTTGGTCAGAGTGGCCCGATTATGATTTTCAAAGCACGACGTGCCTACTTGCCCAACAAAGCATATCATAGGAAATACCATTACATTGCGCGCCTGAGCAAATATGATATAAAGGCGCTGGAGCTGTGGCAGGAAGAATGTTTCAGAGAGGTTGAAACAGTAAGGCAATTAAACCATTACCACGATGGCATCCGTGATGGTATGACTTATGACAAGGAGGGCGATATTCGCAGTAAACGATGGCCTCGCTAGATCAAGATACCACGCCTGGGCGGCTTGTCCGCCTTGTAGATACCCAATAGCGAAGAGAGTCTGGTACATGGTGGTGATCCAGTGCTGTCCAGAACGTCGAACGGTCAGAAATCCAAAACACAAGGCTCAACACACCCCGGTCACAGCTAAAAATTGGACGAGAAGCCCCAGAAGCACCCACACAGCAGGTGTATTCTTTGGTGGGATTCCATGTCGACGGCGAAACAGGTAAAGAACGGTGATGAAGAGAACGGCATACACTCCATAGAAAAAAACCTCGAGCAGCGCTTCAATGAGGTTTGCAGTCACAATACTGGTAGAGGAAGAGGGCATTGGTGGAGTGAAGCGAGGCTAGGTGGCCTCCATTGATAGTTATCATCCTGTATCCTGTCATCATTGAATCTACATCAAAAGATCTTCAACCTACACATCACACTTTGACTCGCCACCGAGTAATCAGTTGATTCCGGTCTAGTTACATATTCGGTTTCAAGGTTTGCATCAACTTGTTGGCGATCATTGGTCGCGATGCATCGTGCTGCCGCCAGCCCACAAAACCTACGGTTGGTTTCAGGTAACATCGCCAAAATGCAACATGAAACGCCAAAATGCGCAGCATTGGAGCCCGAAATTCCGCACTAGGGAAGATTTAGACACTCGTTCCCGGGCCGGCAGACCGCCACGGGAGGATGTACGATGAGGAGGTGGCGCGACAGCTCATGTATCTCAGGTACACGATACCTCGACGAGAAATGAAACTGAAGAATGCAGGACCCTGTGGTGGCTCCTAAGTGCGGCAGACCATGAGATATTTGAGGGAGAGCGGCACCGTGTGCTGGTTCCCGAGTCGACGGAGCACGGCGGGGCGCGCGCGCGCGATGAGGACGTGACATGACAGTTCAGCACCGATATGCTAGGATTCTCGGGTACACGATACCTCGACGAGGAACGAAACGAGGATGTGCTGACCCCCAAATATCCGTATCATGGGGGATTTCGACGAGGACGTGGCACGGCAGCCCGGCACTGCCTGCAGTTTCTCGTGGTACAAGGCACCTTCGACGCGAACGAAGAACGAGACGCGAACGAAGAACGAGACGCGAACGAAGAACAAGACGCGAACGAAGAACGAGACGCGAACGAAGAACGAGACGCGAACGAAGAACGAGAAAACGAAAGGAGAAAACGCAGCACTGTGACACGAAGCCGACTCCGAGTCCCAGGTACGCGAACCAGCCATAGAAGATCTAGACGAGCGCAGCAGAGAGCTCAGAGTGCCGTTCCTAGGACCTAAGTCCACCGCAACAGGAGCGCGAAAGGATACACGAGCCGGAAGCTACGCCACGATACGAAAGCGAATGAGACAATGCTCACAAGCAAAGATGAGATGCGCATTCGCTAGGTCGCGAACACGAGAGAGACGCGTTGAGGAAGACTATAACGAGAGCATTGATGAGAGGCAGAGTAGGCCAATCCCCTTGAACTTTCGTGCTAAAGATATTCCTTGATCTGACGATCCGGAGTTGACGCAGGTTGACGCAGGTTAGGCCCCCGTTCTGAATATCGTGTGCCTCAGGGAGACTGTATGATGCGAGGCATAGCGAGTCAGCTTGCAGATATGTCGATGTGCTGAACAGCCGCGATGCGAAAAAATGTCAGTTGGGGATGAGAAGAACTCGAGAAATAAATCCGACGTTCTTGCTTCGACGCGTACAGCCAAGCGATGTGGCTGTACAGAAGATCAATCATCCAAGGACTTTCCTACTTACCACCAAGCACGGCTCACCTCTACTTGGCTTACATTCCTCCACCGCCACTCGAAATGCCTCCCCGACCGCCCAGATTCAACAAATTCTTCCGCTCCTCTCCCTCCACATCCGCATCCCCGATACATAAGAAGCCATTCCCCTACCACCTCGCGGAGCCCCTCGCCGAGCAGCTGCACCGCGAGGCAAGGGAGCGCGCGGAGCGGGCGAAAGTGGAGAGCCAGATGGTGGATTACCATGCGGGGTTTTTGGGGAAGGTGCTGGTGCAACAGGAAAAGTTGAGGGATGTGGGGAGGCGGGTGGGAGAGTTGAAGGAGGTGGTGCAGGCGGCGAGGGTGAGGGAGTGGGCGAGAAGAGGGAAAGAGGACGGGAAGGAAGCGGTGGACCAGGTGAGGACGGTGACGGGCGCGGTTGAGGCACTGCGAGAGGGGAAGAAGGCAGACTCGGTGGAGGAATTTGACGAGGATAAATCTGCAGACGACGCGTCTGCGCGTTCATCGGCGCGGTAGGATGGAAAACTCGCGAACGGGAAACAAACAAGCGCGTCTTGGGTACGGTGAGCTCTATTTGCAACTTCTCACATATTTAATAGACCTTTCTAGCTGGCTTTTGTCCACAAGGGATGCGTCGAGACGCGTGGATATGTATTGGAAGAACACCCGCAAGCCCTCCTGCGAAAGGCGCCTCTCATTTACCGAGGAATGGATTTCTCGGGGGCACGTACTGCAGATGCCCAGCACCCTTCCGCCAAAGAGGCTCGCACGACCAAGGACGATTCTCTCCGCTTGACTTTGATAAATTGCTCGTACGGAAATAATAACGCCTTGGCGATCGCGATGCACAAAATCAAGGATTGTACCACTGGCAATTTGCCCAGCTAATTTCCTACTTCCGTTGACCAATGGTAGCAGGATTCCTTCCGACGAGCGACCAACCCGCCTTGAAAACTTATTCTTTCACTACGGAGACGGAAGATCAGAGAATGGTGTGCTCTCATTTCACCGGCGCGCGCGATTCATTCGCATTCGGACTCCTCCCAGCAGGTTGCGAGATGCGTCGCATGTGTACGAGATGGGGCACACAAGCCCTTGTAGACTCGGCCTGGACTGAATTGCGACTCTACGTCTACACTCGGTGGCACCCGCGCTCTCGCGTCGCCGAAACGTACATACAAGCCTCCCTCTGCTCAACAATTTCTGGAACAGAAAACGTACACCATCCCTGCAGAGTCGAAAACTGGTCTCAGAGCATCACGGTTCATTCTTTGCGCGCGTGAATCGTCCGCATTGGTTACTCCTAGTGGATTGCGGTTGGACATCCGAGGGGAGAGCGGCGAGTCGTCGTGCAAAAGTACCGGCGCCATCTACGCATGGATTGCTCTTGCAGCTAGGCCTGGATGGCTGAACACCCGTGCCTTTCCATCGCTAAAGGATCGTACAAGTTTCCCCCCTGCTTGGTTTCGGTGCGGAGGACCTCGAGATCGACCAAATCGCACTCGGGACCCGCGAGAATGGAGATGCATAGAAAGGGGAGCAGGGAATGACTTCTGCGCAGAGGTCGCGGACATGACGCCCGCGAGCAGCGGGGAACGCTGAAGGTGTTTCACATCGACGACGACCGCTGTCTGCGGCACGCTGCACGGGCAGCTGCGCTCGCCGCGAGAGGGTAGCCTGGCGTCGCCTGCTACCCGCTGTAGCTTATCGGTCAAGGCGCGCAAGCCGTGTAGAGCTCGGGGATTGAGAGTACAGGCAGTGGGGGTTGGAGGTGGTCGTGTCAGCGCGCCGGCGGAAGGAGGGACATTGGATGGTCTCGCCACTCCCGCGTCCCTCACACCCGTTTTTTCGCCCTCCATTCCTACGCATTCGCCGCCGCTCTAGCCTCGTCTCCATCTGCATCGGCTTCCTCCCCCCTTCCGCCAGTCGACGCACACAAGAAGCACGAGGCCACGAAGACGCAGAGGGCATCCAAGCTGCCCAGCGCTGGGGACAGCGTGGACGGCCTTCCGGACAGATGTGGCGTCCTTGCGGCTACTTCGGCGCCTGCGGATGATAGTATGTCTGCGATGCCCGAGCGAGCAGCGGCGGTGGGTTGCGGTGCGTACCCGCATAAGAGCGGGAACGAGGCAATATCAAGAGGGAGGGGCCCTTGCAGAAGGAGGGAGGTGTACGGCGCCATCGCGGACAACGGGCATGCCAGTGATACAGTGTCCTCTCTCTCCGAAGTACGTACGCCCTTGCTAACTCTATTTGCCGCTGCCCGCCCCTCGCCACATCCACAGGGCAGGCGGCGGAAGGGAACGACGATGCGCGCGCGCCGGCCGGAGGCTTCGAACGAACAGCAACATGCCAGTTTACCAAAGTGCAGCACCCCGAGAGCCCGCGAAACTGAAGCAGACGCAGTGGGGGGCGGGCGTGCGCGCAGACGGCTGCTGCTCGTCGGTGTTGTCGGCGTGGGGTGATGATTATAGCGGCGGCGTGCGACGCACGAGCGGGGTATTCTCGTGTAAGTATATAGCGTGGATACCCAGCCTGTAACCTGTACCAGGTGATTACTGAGGTTCGTCGGAGGTCGTCTGCGCGCGCTGTTCTTGTAAGATTCGAATAAGATTCAGATATTGCCCGTTCCATCCTAAACGAGTCGACAAAGAAAATATGATCCCTTTAAACATACAAATTCTAGTTGATCTTATACACGTTCGAGCAATTTGATACAAAACTATTCACGTCTCCAACGCCACCCCGTTCCGCCATTCCGCCATCCAATCTTTGTGTTCTGCCTGCTGTTTTGCGCGTCGAGCTCGTGCGGCAGGTGTATTAGCGTAGAGGGTCAGCACGAGGAGCTCGGCTTCGGATTGGCGGCGTTTGTCGTTGTCCTCTACCTCTCTGTTGCGGCCTGAACCACCCTGGAGCCCCGCAGATTTGCGCACATTGGTAAGTTTCGTGGTCGTTACCGGCCCCAGCGGCACAGCGATCGGAGGCGTGGGGCGCTTCCGAGCCGTGATGAGGTACTCGGGGCCTTTGCCCCACCACTTGAGGGCGGCAACACCATAGTTATAATTGAGCAATAAAGGGGAAGCTTTGGGCTTTTTGGTATGTTTCTTGAAGGCGGCGTCCTGGTTGTTCGGGTTATCGCGTTTCTGCCAGTCATTACCCATCAGCCATTGTAGCGTGTAGCGAGGATTTGTGGAGTATTTGACGTCTCCAAAGAGAAGAGTCTTGTTGTTGCTGCGGGCAGGGATATCTTCACAGGCAAGAACGAGGTTCGGAGTCTGCGAGAATAAGAGGAAATTACGGAATCTCGCGAGAGAGGTAACACCTTTAGAATGACCAGTTTCTTTTTATCGATCAATGGGTGTAAGGAATTCGAAACAAGCATGCCGTTCCGGATGTCGTTGATAGTCGTAAGGTTAGAAACGTCCTCGTTCTCCTCCGGAATCCTACTGTGAACAATCTGTTTCATCCACTGCGTCAGGTGTACGTTTAGCCAATCAGCATAGATTCAAATTTGGTCACAACATACCGCGTCGTCTTTGCTCAAAGGGACAATATGGATTCCTCGGCAAGATTCCTCGTTCATATTTGTGAAGGTGCAGGCCACGTCTCGTTCTGCCACCAGACCCCGGAAATCCTCGCGAGTATCGGTATTTTGGGAAGCGTGGCTGTATGTCAGTGCTTCCGGGTCCACAGCGTGCTCAAGCACATCTAGGTCAAGTCAGCACCGCGAGCTGTGAGCCACCGGGGATGCCTACCTTCTTCGCCCTCGCGAACAAAGTAGTACACACCCTCACTAAGAAGGTCGCCGTCGGAGAGAGCTTCGCCGTCAAAATCCTCCCTGGCGATAGTGCCGTCCACGCCCAAGATGCAATAGCCTAAGAATCGGAGGTATTTTACAGGATAAAGGCAAAGGGAAGCGGCCACATCGACAGGGACGTCTAAGTACAGCCCATCCAGCTCGGGTGCCAAGTGAAGGCGGAACGCTGGCTCGGGCTCCGCGTTGACCATGTTGAGGGTGGAGGAAGAGTATAGGCTTGGCGACGTCAATTTCCTCTTTGGGCTATCCTTTTTTGGTAATTTTCCCCTTTGAATTTTTTCACTTGCAGAAGAACACCAAAAAAAGAGGTCGAATTCATTGGAAGGTGTACTGAAGGGGTAGAAACATGAAGATGGCTCAGGACATGGATGGACTATCGAAAGGTCGTCCAAAGGAGTCGAGATGAGAACCAGTCGGAGACGGCGCCGGTACTGCGGGAGGCAGACTCGAGGGACCAAGTCTACAAATGACACATCTGCGCGTCCAGGAGTTACCCCGTCCTAATACGCCCGCCAATGTTCAGTGGCCGGCGCGTTATTTTTTTGTTAGAAGCAACCTTGGCAGAATGGAAGCCAATTTCACGGATGACTGACTTGGCCAATGAGACCCAAAAAAATCCCTGTCTTGTCTCAACTCTCCCATTATTGAATTTCCTACCGCCGGTCCAGATCTTGAATCGTAAAGCATGGTGTATCGTGGCTTGAACCCTTTACCGTTTCGGAACCCTAACCCAACCAAAAATACCTCATCTTCCTTCCTCTGACCGCGATATTGCTCGATCCTCTTCTCGTACGATATTCTTTGCGTGCGTGTCGTCTCAAGCGCTGTAATTGTCGCGTCCCTTCATTCCTCAGTCGCGATCGAGTAAGAATTAGCCCTTGCCATTCCTCCTTCGGTGATTCGTTGCGATTTTGGCAAAGTTAACCACTGATTAGAATCAGATTATTCTCTTCTTACTCTGCCCTTACTCCCCCGGCGTGCAAAAGGATTATACATTTCCATACTCGCACCCATACACGCTCTGGCGACCTGATGCATGTCTACACCTTGGTTCAAGCGGAAAGCTCGCCTGCGCGCGCTCTTGAAGACGACCGCGGACGAGGACGAGGCCGGCCGCGCGCTTGACCGCATCCTGCACGGCCAGAACGTCATTGGCAAGACTGGTCTGTGGCCTCTACAGCTGAATTAACTGCAGTAACTCAAATCTCAACTGCGCACCAGCCAAGACGGTCGAGATTGACGCCCTGCGCTTCCAGGACGCGGACCTGCAGCTCGTGGGGACGCTGGAGCGGGGCCAGTTTGGTCTAGTGCGTTGCGTTCATTCCGATGGTTTTTTGGTTTGGTTTGGATATTGACGCGGTGCCGCAGATCGACATCGTGAAATGCCACCTTGACGGCTGCATGTACGTCCGCAAGTCGGTCGAGCGGCGCTTTGCGCTCCGTGTGCGCGAGGTGTGTCGTCCCTTCCTTGTGCGTATGCAATGGCTAACGAACTGCTGGTCGTGTGCCAGCAATGCTCCCCGCAATTCGAGCGCGACATCCTCCTCCGCGCGCGTGCCACGGGCTCCGTGTGGGCGCCGCACCTCCTCTGCGCGTTCCAGACCCCGACGCACCTCAGCATCGTGATGACGTACGCCGAGGGCGGCTCGCTGTGGGACGTGCTCGAGTCGAGTCCGCTCAACGGTGGCGGGGCCGGGAGCGGGGGCCGCGTGGCGGAGGCGGACATGGCGTGGTGGGCGCCGCAGATCGTGAGCGCGGTGGGGTGGTGCCACGAGCAGGGCTTCGCGCATCGGTGGGTCTCAGTCCCTTCCCCCACTTGCCATTTTTATGCAATCCAAAACGAAACGCTAACGCTTTCGCGCACAGGGACATAAAACCACACAACTTCGTCCTCACCCCCGCCGCGCACGTACTCCTCATTGACTTTGGCTCCGCCGCGCCGCTCGTGGGCCCCGAGCGGCGCGTGCCGAAACGACACTGTCTCGTCCCGTGCGGGACGTGCGACTACATCGCGCCGGAGATTCTGCAGGCGCATGAGCAGGCGTTGGTCGACCTCGAGATGGATTTTAGCACCACCACCAGCAGTGCGCGGAACGGTGAGGGGAATGGTGGTGGGCGAGAAGGAGAGGAAGAGTACGGCTACGGCTTCGAGGTGGACTGGTGGAGCACGGGTGCGATGCTGTACGAAATGGTGTATGGCGTCGCGCCGTTCTTCGCTCCCGATATTCGGAAGACGTATCTGAGGATCGTGGAGCATGAGGTGTGTGCCCTCTCGTCCGTTGCATCGAGAATTTTTCGGTTCTGACAAGTGTACTTGGGTGATATAGAAGAGTCTACGTTTCGACGCGGGCGTGCAGGTGTCGGCGCTGTTTCAGGATTTGCTGCGTCGGTGAGTGCTGGGGCAATAGTATTGTTTTGGGCCCGGTTCTGCTCTCAAAATTGGGTTGCGGGGCTCAGTCTTTCGTGGCGATTCCAAATTCAAACGACATAGCACTCTATTTTTCATACGACGCTGACCACCTTCAAGGTTCCTCACTCACGCTGACCGCCGTCTCGGCCGCGAAGGCATCCATGAAATCCACGATCACCCTGCCTTCGTCGAAGTTAACTGGACAACGCTCTCCACTGGTGCGTGCGTTTGTCCCATCGTCTTTTCTAGTCTTGTCTCCTTCCTCCCCACACATTTATCAACTGGTTTTATTTTATAGACACCGCGCCGCCTGCGCTTCACCTCCCTCAGTTCACCTACGCCGAACCCTCGATGGTGCTTCCGTCTGTGGAAGAGGATACATCCCACTCCCAGGGCTTCGCGTTCTCGGCGCTGTTCCAGTCCTCGCTCATGAGCGCAACCGCCTCCCCTGGTGCTGGGCTGCACCAAGCCACAGCCACGCCGCGACGGAGCACGATGAGTAGTAACATTAGTCTCGCGCCGCAGGACGACGCGTTTATCGGGTTTTCGTGGGGCCCGCCGGACGATGCGTTCCCCGACGTGTCGCTCCGAGACGCAGACCGCTCGTCCTTCGACCTCTCGCGACAGGTGGACGTCGACGGCATGGCGACCCCCCGTCCCGCGCGTCTCGGTGCCCCCGTCCCCGTCACTGCGACTCCCAACCCGCGGCTGCGGAGCGTCGTGCACCACCCTTCCACAGCCACCCCCGCGCCGGGCTTCCACTCCTACCCCTTCCTCACGCCCGCGCGCGCACCCCACGCGCCCCCGCCGCAGACGCTCCCGCGCAGCACCGTGCGGCGCACCGCCCCGGGCACCGCGCGCCGCGCCGTCTCGGACCGCGAGGCGATGAAGCAGCTCGCGGACTGCGTCGGGATGAGCGCGCGGAAGAAGGTGCTCGCAAGCGGGCGCAAGCCGCGCGTGCTCCCCGCCGTGCCCGGGCTCGTGGGCATGGGTATGGGTATGGGTGTGGCGCCCGCCCCGCCCCTGCCCGCGCTCGCGCACTCCCTCTCCCAGCGGCCGCAGGCACACGTGCAACAACAACGACGCCGGTCGAGCACCGGTACGAGCGCCGGCACGGGCACGAGGCGCCGCGGCTCGCTCCCGCCCGTCGCGGTGCCCGCCTTCGGGGAGTCGTCGCAGGGGCAGCTGTACCCCGCGCGCGCGCTTGCGGGGTCGTCAGAGGAGGATGGGAGGGAGACGGAGACGGAGAGCGATGGCCCGCCGAGCCCGAGCCCGAGCCCGCGGCCGGGGAGCGCCATGTCGATGTTGTCGAGAAGGAGCGGGACGCCGACGATTACGGGCACGTTCACGTCGCGGAGCGGCATGCTGGGTATGGGCGGTGCGTCGGGAAGCGGGATGTTGGGCGGGGCGTCGGGGAGTGGGGCGTCGTTGAGTGTGCCTGTTTTGCACCCCCACTCCCACTCCCACTCCCGCACCTACCACAGCAAGCGCGGCACGAAGCCCGAGCCCGAGCCCGAGCACGTGGTGGTGGCGAGCCCGACGTGGGAGGACACGACGTTCGACGCGCTGGAGGACAAGCACGCGGCGATGATGGAGGAGATCATGATGCTTGAGGACCGGCTGGATCGGTTTTCTGCGTCTGCGCTCGTGGGAAGTGGCCGCACTCGGTGAAGGTCTGAACAGGGAAGATGAGTTGTGAGTGCGCAGCGCTTGGGAATGACTTTTTGTTTCAGAACGAGAATACATACTGACGTCGGTGTACTTTAGCGTTATATTATAGGCACCGGCACATAATAATACTGTATCCGCCTAGAGATTGTACTACTGTACACGCTCGACCTCGAGTTTGCTTGTAATATTAGGCTCTTTTGCTCGTGGAGGCAGGAAGGTGCTGCTCTATCGCTATTGATGATGCGGCACTGGCTCGACTCGGACTCGACCCAGAGATCTGTTTGAGAACCGGCTGGATCGGTTTTCCCAAGGTCGTGGGGAGTGGCCGCAGTCGGTGAGTCCAGTTTGCCCCGCTCTTCGACAAGAATTTGACAGACGGTGCTTATAGCAACGTCTGGGGACTACCTGCGAATGGACAGAAAGTTGCTGTTCTATTCCTGACATTATCTGCACATGATAGGCGCCAAGAAAAACAGTTTTTCCCTCAACTAACGTGGGTTCTTTAAGCTCCTTAGAAGTTCTTGGCCTATTTTTAACAAGCCACCTCCTCGACTCGAGTCTCGGCTTGGTCGCCAGCAGCGAGCGCTCTTTCTCTCTAGGGTGCTCCGGTCTCCTGGTTTCCTTTTGGGGTCAAGAATATTGCGCCTATCGCTCAGATTATTGACTTGGGTTCTATCGCGCCAAGACAGGCACCTCAAAATCTCAGGAATGTCCAGAAGACGCCAACCTCGAACCGGCAGTCGCGGCTGGGCATGCATAAATGCTTCGCTTCTAATAGCACCACCTGCATTCCACCGCGCTGAGATCGCACCAGCATGTACGCCCACGCCCGTAATATCGTCCGCAGGCTCGTGCACTGCGACCTCCCGCTAGGCACTGCGCGCCTCGTCTTGGCAGTTTTGTCGTTCGTGTTCTCGATCGTCGCGGGCGGTCTGTGTTTGAAGATCTGGACCAAGTAAGCAAGCACCCACAAGTTGCTGTAGCGCTTACTCCGGAACAGACATCACACTTCGGAAAAGGTCCTGAACGACAACCTTCCGCCTGGTGTCTCGGTCGTGCTTGAATATGAGGGTGAGCGAGGACGTTCTTGTTTTGAGTAACGACGAATCATGCTCACCAGAAAAATACAGATGTGCGGACGACCTCCATCCTCCTGTTCGTCGCTAACCATTTGGTGACATTCACAAACTCCCACATCGCGGTTATCATTTTGCACGATATTTTCAAGATCATCCCGCCATTCGTCCTGCGCCGAATCAGGCTTCCGCAAAAGCCGCTGTCGAGCGTCACCCTTCCGTATCAGGCCGCAGCGTTGCTTGTCAGCACCACATGCCTCACCGTGGCAGGAGTCCTGCACACGCAGTTCGTCTTTTCAAGGAGCGGTACAGTCGTGGTCCGCCAGGGGGAGCTCTCCGCGGGCACGATACAAGCCACGCTGGATCGCTTGGGGATCGCACTGCCATACAGGGGCGTGCACTACAGTGAGTGGTACTTGTTTTGAGACTTCCGTTCGCATGCTAAATGGCCCTGGGAACAGTCCGCATTTCCGCAGAAATGCCATGGCCTACTGTATTTTTTGCACTGAGCGCAAGTGTTGTGACGCTTATAGCGTGGGTACCGGATTCCGACACGCGCCGGCTGAGAGCGTCACGGAGATTGTGGTGCGCGAGGAGTCCTCGGCGCTTGAGGAGGAGTCAGAGAAGGAAAAAGAGATATACATCACGGTTTAAGCCTGCAAAGGTACGAGTTCTCGCGGATGCACACAACGCACTGCATCTGCCGGGAGATACTATTTATTGTACACGCCCGAGCTTGTAATATTAGGTCCCCGCGTTGCTGTACGCCCACCGGAGTCCCCGTTTCCTATCTCGGCAAAGAACTGATTTCTGGTGTCTGTTTTCCTTTTTTAGCTCAGACACTCGATTATCGTGGACGCAAAAACAGCCCACTGCGCACTTCAAAATCTCAGGAATGCTGCGGACCGGAAGACGCCGGTTTGTCGAGATCCACGAACACATGCTTCTATAATACCTGATGGTACGCGCGAATCGTGCCATCCACCTACATGGACGCCCGCACTCGTACTGTCGGCCAGAGGTTCGTGCACTCCGACCTGCCGCTGGGCGCGGCGCGCATCGTCTTCTGCTTCTTGTCATTCGTGTTCTCTGTCGTCGGAAGCTCGCTGTGTGTAAAGATCTGGACAAAGTAAGCCGCTCAAGTCTCGTCGGACCTGCACCCATAGTAAACGTTTTGGCACACTTATTCACTATGGAATAGGCATCACGGTGTGCAAAAGCTGCTGAACCATAATGTTCCATCTGGTGTCTCGGCCGTGCTCGAATACCAAGGTCGGCGCACATCTTCACCAACCAAACTCACCATGAATAAATAATGCAGATGTCAAGACGACCTCCATCCTTCTGTTCGTCTTCAACAGTTTGTTGACGTTCACGACCTCCCATATCGCCATTATCATGGTGCACGATATTTTCAAGATCATCCCGCCCTTCGTCCTGCGTCGAATGGGGCTTCCTCTAACGACAATGTCGAGCGTTACTCTTCCGTATCAAGCCGTAGCGTTGGCTTTTCAGTACTATTGGTCTCGTCGTGTCTGGCGCCTTCCACACAGCATTCGGTCTTTTCCAAGAGCAGCTCAGTTGCGGTCCACAAGGGAGTATTTTCCCCCGGCGACGATCCAAGCTACGCTTGACCGCCTCGGGATCGTATTACCGTACCGCAACGTGGACTATAGTTAGTGATAGCTTTCCGCGGGGGCTTCTGGCGCGTGTGCTAATGACCAATGGGCACAGTTCGCATTTCTGCAGAAGTGCAATGGCCGGCAATATTTTTCGCGCTCGGTGCAAATGTCCTGACGCTGGTTGCGTTGGTACAAATTCAGATCCGCGCCGCCGGCTCCTAGCGTGGAGACCAGCGTCACGGAGAGTGTGGGGGAGGAAAATTCCGCACCGCTTGGAGAGGAGGAGAAACAGCCAGTGTAAGTTTGTAAAAGTACCGCCTCTCTTGTATGCACTAGAACTTTCGTCATCTTTTTGACACTTGGAACCATTGCGATTCAAATTATTTTCTATCGGCCCATGTCCCAAAACATTAAAAAGCTATTCTTACCAGGTAAGTCTACATTTGAAATTCCGCCCATAAAGGCAAGTAGACTAAGATGAAATTATCTTCCGTAGTACCAATCCATACATCCATCCCCCTTCGATGAGTTCTCGGAGCCCAGCACAGACACCTGGGCCAGGCTCGAGTTGACCTTGATCTGGATTTCGAAGGCGTACACAACGCAGTTGGACACGGCGAACTGAGAGTGCCCGCAGAATTTTCTGGTACAAAGGCTCTAGGATAGAGCAGTCGTGCTGAACCCTCAGAATCTGGAGGTTCGGGAGGAAGGTGGATGGGGAGTCCTCGAGGGCCGAAAATAAGTCGTCCATGAACTGCACATGGCCCTTCGCATACAGCTCAAGATGCATGAGGGTAGGAACGAAGCGGAGGCACTCGGCCAAAGCACCGATACTGAGGCGGCCACACCCTGCACCTAGGAGTAGTCTTCGGAGGGGCGGCGCAGAACGCTGCAAAAAGGCGGAAAAATCGGTCGTCGAGATTCGGAGGAACGAGAGGAATAGTGTGTCAAGTGCGGGTAATGAGAGGAATTTCAAAATTTTGTCGTCATCCTTAAGGCGACGGACGTCTGGTTCTCCCAATGCCAAAAACCGAAGGCAGGGGAGAACCACATCTCCGCATTGGGCTCTTGTCCGGTATGAATCACGGGAAATGTGAATTCCACGAGGTTCGGGGCAAGGCGCAAAAAATGCACGGTTTCGGCGAGACTGAAGCTCCAATAATGGTTGGTGTGATCCATTTCGGGGTGATTGCCAGCTTCTCGAGACGAGGGAATTCCATGAGGCCTCGCAGCGGCTTAATGTTGGAATCGAATCGGACCTGGCGTATCTCGAGATGTTTTAGCTGTGTAGTGAAACGGCCAAGGGTGGCGGCAATGTCGTAGTTAAAGCTCCGATGGAGATCGACTGCCAATGGGGTGGTGGCGTGCGCGCTGGAACCAGAGTTCCAACATCTGAACTTTGGGGAATCCGAGATGAATGGCGGTCCATAGGGCCGCGTGGATAGTGCTATATCGCTCCAGGTACTACACACATTGAGCAGGAGCATTGGGGCCCTGGCAGAGTGTGCGTTCAGCTTGAGGTGGCCGGGCGGAAGGCATTGGACGAAAATTTCCGACGATATTTCGAGAGGCAAACGTGCAACCGGATCGTGAATGCCATTGAGCTGGCGCTGTGCGGCGCTTTTACTCCGCTCCAGCTGTTGGAGCACTTCTTTTTGGAGGTCGATTTCGACCGAGAGTTTCATGATGAGCGCTTGAAGCTCCTGGACGGACATTCTGGGGTCACGGTGTCGTCAGATCGAGGCAAAGGGCAAAAGATCCCTGCAAGTACCAAATTCTTGAATTCCTGGCGTGGGGAAATGGAGATTGTCGACCAGGAGGCACTCACCGAATTCTAATGGAATGGATTAGATTAGATCTTCTTCTTCCTGGGCTTATCGAAGGAAACCCTTAAGTCGACACTCGAGGCAAACTTCTAACTGTACTTATACAGTGCGTCAGTCCGATAACGCCGCGAAGAGCGGCCGCTTTACATACCCAGCCCCATTTAGGAACCTCTACTCTTTCAAATTCGGTGCCACTGGTTGCAAACTTTGGCTTTTGCAGAGGACCGTTCAAGTTTCTCCAAATCAACGATAGGAGCAAGAGGCGTCCGATTCGCTAGCCGAGCACACTATCAACTTCACGTGCTCGAAGGGCACCTTCCATATCGGGCTCTGTCTCCTTTTGGATGTCTCGCTGATGTTGCATTCCATTCAGACTTTATGTACGACGTATGGTTCAATAAAATAAGGAAATATTTACATGCAGTGTATAGATGTGTGAGTATGTCAGGAAATTTTTATGGAAGCTTCTGTACTGTAATAATTAATAAAGAAACTTCCCAACTTTCAACGCACGCGCTATGCACACGTCTCTCAAAGTCTTTGGACTTGCTCCTTTCTTGAATGGTTTGAAGCAGTTTGGACACTTCAGTGGCTCTGGAGGATTGGAGCCGCCAACGTTAACTGCTGTCCATGAATCCGCGGTGATTGTCCTGGCTGAATGTGATGGTGGCGGGCAGAGTACGATTGAAAGGAGACATTCTGGGTATTGGGATGTACAGATTTCATTTATGTGGGTATTATTGCACTATTACACCAGAGTTGGGGGTTGTTGGTAGTTCACGATGGCTCTGTTGCGCGCGTTGCCGAGTGGATTTCAGAGAGTTCAGGAGTAGCGACAGGTGCCTACCACTCCCTATCAGCAGGTTGGGTACCAGGAACCAGTAGACATGTCGCAGGCCGGACAGGACACGTCGCAGCTTGTGGTCGCATTGTACAAACAACTGAGGTACGAGGTAATTATAGTTTGTAGCGTCTGTCTAACGAGAGACCAGTCGCGTTGTGGGAGAGTGAGAATGCTGTGACATCACCACCCCGATATGGAAGGTGCCCTTCGAGCACGTGAAGTTGATGGTGTGCTCGGCTAGCGAATCGGACGCCTCTTGGATAGGAGTCCTATGATCATCATACAGTGGCGGCAAAATCTGATGCCACCCCCAAAAAAGGAAGGTGCCATCAAATTTCCTCCTTCTCCGTTATCTCGAGCCATACAACAGATTTTCAGACCGGATTTTTACATAGAATGGTTACTAGACATGTTTACAGCTACTCTGTAATTCTGTTTTGATGAAAACAGATGATACACTAAGGAAATCCCTAAAACATCAAGAAAAACACGAAAAAATTGAAGTTAATAGTCCCACGAGAAGTCATTTTCTCGCAAGGCAACAAGGAGACGCAGAAACAACATCTAAACCTTCCTGGTGTATTTCTGGAAGTCCTCTGATCCCCAGATAGCCGTCAGCGCGTCAAAAAGTTGTGGAGTAATTGTTATGAAACTCTGACTGTT
>WIQG01000706.1:0-36258 GCA_014925785.1 Mycena galopus ATCC 62051
GGAGATGAAGAACTGGCGCGAGGCATGATGGCTTTGGGACAAAGAGCGAAATCAAATAGGGAATCACGTGAAAAGTCAACGACGCGACGCGTCGAACCAAGCTGAAGCAAATACAACCGCCTCAATATTGATTCCTGGTTGAGAACACACTGACGCACAGTACGCTCTGACGCATCGATCACGGTAGCTAGACATAGGATTCATGGAATAAACCCCATTGCGACACACATCATATAAGTACAGAACCAAGACAATTTTGGAGACCCCCATCGCCTCCAGAGTCCAAGCCAGGAATCTCCCCAGACTTTACAAAGTTACTGTTAACACAATTATCCTGGAAACAAAGGTATTCCACGTACGCGGCAGCCATTCCCACTCGCATCCACAATCACCCAAATCCCAATATTGAAGTGGATAAAACACCGCAACAACATTTTTCGGTAGAGTCGTCTCCATGTCATATCCGCTGTTCGATCTCCATTGTTTCTGAATCTGGGGAATAGTTTGCTTGGGGCCCAAGTGATGTTCTCGAGATCGGGATTGGCGGCATTCCGTGGACAACTGGACAACTGCTGCTGTATTCCAGGGTATGTTTTAGGATAGGGGCTGAGGCGGTGCGTTAATGGATGTCGTAACACCGCGACGCGACGCGTCGAAAGAAACTGCGACAAATCGAACATGTGGAAGGAGTTAATGTGACTTTGAGCCATTGTAGCGCCAAAGAGAGGGCGGGGACAAACCCACGTCGCGAAACATAGCGTATGTGCTCTTGGTTCTTGAAAACCAGGAGCTCTGTCGATAGTCGTTCGCCTTGCAGTAACAAAGAGAGGTAGGCTATGCAATGTAGATGAAAGTAAAGTAAAAAGTAGAACATTCTGGCAATGTCACAAAGTTTGAACAAGATAAAGTCTGCCGGCTTCAAGGTGTAGATTCTGTGTTTCTACAATTCACCTTCTTCGCGAGCGGCGTTACGCTCTTTGCGTCTTTCGCGGCGTGACTAAAGCAAGGAAAAAAAGGATAAATAACGAGGATGATGAGTGGACACTGGACACTGACCGGCCTCTTCTTGTGCTAAAAGCGCGACATGAAACATATTAAATAAAGTTGGGGTAAGAGATAGTACGAGATCACCCACCTTTCTGGGCTCATCGTCATCGTTGTCGGATTTAAGCGGATATTTAATCCCAGTGGCTGGGCAATTCCCTTGCTCCGGCGCATCTATCGCCACAAACTCTCCGTCAATCACCGACCCCTTCACATGGAAGTACCAGGTAATCGAGTCGAGGTTGCGGCCTTGGCAATCGAGTACAGGGTAGAACTGCCAAGAGAGGTAAGTAAACACAATGAATTGACTTGATCATTCGAGATGCAGGCCATACCCCGGATTCACTCTTGAGGGCGGAGTTCAGGTTGTCGAGGGTATATGTTTCGCTTGAGGAGGGAGTAATTCCTTGGTTGGCGAGCCAGATGTAGGTGGGGAGCGTCTGCGCCAGACGATTTATCTCGAGACTCCATGCTATGCCGGTGATCTTACCTGGAACAGGTTGACGACCGTGGTGAAAAATGCAACGGCCTAGGAATCCAATGTCTAATTAAATAAGGACATAGTATGCCGGACAGGTTCACCTCAGCACCCCTAGGACTATCTTCAGGAAGACAGGTTGGGTTCAAAGTGCTATCATTCGTTCAGTCAGTGTCATCCCTGAAATTAGAGGTAGACGATAAACCTCATGCAAGTTCCGTGGGTTTTCCACTAAACAACATTATTTTCACGGTATAGCTGACGGACCAAAGTAAACCCACCTCGTGCTTCAATAAAAATCAGAATCTGATTTTTGGCTTGCGCAGCCAATATAACGTACCTCCCAGAATTGCTCGTTCTTGCCGTTGATATCAACCCAGTACTAGAGCGAGGACGTGAGTGGGTCGGTGAATTATAAGATTCAGATTCCCTCGCGCACTGTATTCATGAAGCTGAGCGTCTTGTCGGCGCCTTGGTCAGCAAGCAGCTGAAATCAAATCAATCACAACTCGAGTAGGGACGATTTTGGTAGACGCACGCCACCGATATCTTTATATGCCCTAGATGGGTCGCAATTTTCTTCGTATTGCATATCACAACTGCAAGACGGTACATTTCAGTCTTGCCGGGGGCCATTCCCAGAAATAGACTCACTAGTCAGGCCAAAGACCTAAGAGTATCTCAGAAAACATCTTTTTGAGCGAATGATCACACATACCATGAATAGTCCAGCTATCTAAAGGACCGCTCGATGGATTGGTGTCCCAAAACTGGCGTAGGATAAGATGAAAGCAATCTGAATGGCCAACTTCATAAACCTACCTGAGTCTGCAGAAGAAGGCCCTGTGTGTGGAGTTGGAACGCCGAGTTCGTACAGATGAATGAGGAAATTTACTCCAGGAGCTTCCAAGCAGCAGCTTCCAATGGCGTCACTGTTGCTGCAGGACTCTACGCTGGATCCAGGGCAGCTGGACGCGGTCTTGAGCGGGAATTGGGTGGACTGCGACTGGACCATCGCAAAAACAGAGGCCAAGGCCACAAAAACGCAGGAACGGAGAGACGGCATGGTCGACGAGAAGAGGAGACGAAGGTATTCTTCTTTATGTGTTCTTCTGTTGTTTGCGTTCTCCGAATTTAACAGCGAAGCCGTCGGAATTTACATAAAAATACGCTGCAAATTCATCACGCACGTTCACGGGCAGGAGTTCAGAATGGATGATGCTGGTTGACTGACGCCCGTGCGTGTGGTCATTTCGCTGTGCTGACGTCAATTTGGACGCTCGAGCACTTTGCGCGACGTATCGCTGGCAGAGAGAACCATATGGTGATGAACCTTTGACGCCTCGATGGGGCGAAGTTGGCAGGTTTTCCACCGTCGCCGTTGTCTGGGTGTCCGGAGAAAAACACTGTTCAAGATTTCGAGGAGAAAGAGGTCAACTTCGAAAGAAAATCTGATGGAGATTAAAGTTTAGGGTCTTTTCGACGGGTGCTGAGTACAAGGATATTGCATGTTGGACTTCGTTTGGATCAATCATAAAGTTCGAGTTTATCGTCCAGCTCGGAACGGTGAAAACAAGATTCCTGACCACAGGGAAGGAGGTGAGTGTCGGCCAGTCACCAGAGGGCCCGGGAGCAAACGGTGGCGCCAAGCAAGGCCAAGACACAATCGAGGTTTAGAAGGCGCGTTGAATACCGAACCCGGAAACGGACAATCTTCGGGACTCCTCCCAAATTCAGAACGCCGTGGCAGCCAAGCTTCATGTTACGGCAGATCGCTTACTCTTCCAATCATTCCCACGATTGTCTACGAATGGCCCTTCAAAGTTTCCACTATACACATGCCTGGGAGATTCATGAGGGCCCTCCGGGCATCCCTGGGACTGGCAATTCACTGGCCAGATCATCGTGCTCTGGTGGTAATAAGTAGTAGTAGTAGGCAATCACAAGTTTCGGATTTTGAATTTCTGGCCCAAAGCTCACTCGGTCCATGACAGATGTGAGTGTTTTACAAGACAGCAGAAAATAGTTAGTATTAGTTCTACCATATGTATGATGTTTCAAACGTCACATTATTCCAACCTTGAAAAAAACTTTGGCTCCTTGAGAATTTTTTTTTTCAAGGTTCAGATTAAGGCTGTACTATGGCATTTCAAACGTAACATTATTCGTTTTGGGAAATTTTTTTGGGAGGTCGGAAAAAATTTTGAGTCAAATCTCAGAATCCCTTTATACTGCATACATACATACTAGGAGGGTATAGTATGCTAAATCTTGAAGGAATTGAGGGTTGAATGCGTGAATGGGCACCACAAAGCAACTTCGCCCATTCAGTCCTACCGGCCGAATAAGCACCGCCACATGAGTAAGTAGAAGAAAGGTGTTTTTGTTACATGTTTTCTCGTTCCGCTACACCATGTCTCCATCTTGTGCTGATAGGCTCGTTTGTAGCTCCCATAATCCGTCCCCAACCATGAAAGACGTATCCAATTCTTCCCAATAGCACAAGCACTCCCGAACCTCCCTCGTCTACCCCAAGAAACGTCCATCTCCCCGTGGCATTCCCCCCACCTTTTCCAAAGACGACAGCCTGTAACAGCCTCGCTATTCTTTCTTTACTGGTGATCATTTTAAAGCATACTTTATTCTTCACTTTATCAATATACTTTCCGTCGTCACCCCCCCTCGCTGACCATTCTGGTATCACCCCCACATATTAGCCCTGTAATTCTTTTTTGGTCTCTCCAGGTGTCGTCGCCCGTACCTTGGTACCTTAGTACCATCGGCATCTTCCTCTCGCACCTCAAAGCCCTGCTTGCCAGTGCGACATTGCTCGCCACCTCGCCGGCGCAACTTTGACGTGTCGCATTGCGCAAACGCACGTGTTTGCTGTTGCCCTTCCCCGCTGCCTCGACCGCCTCACTCACCAGCCTGACACTGCTCACGCCAGCACGACACCCCCCTCGCGTCCATGTTTGCCGCCCTGCTTGCCAGCTCGACAGCTCACCACCTCAACACCGTGCTGTCAGCCACCCTTGATGCCCCACTCGCAAGCTCGATGTCCCACTCGCCACTAGCTCCGCACCCCACTCGTCAGCTTGACACCCCGCTCCCAATGCCGAGACCCCACTCGCAACTTTCTCCACGCCCACTGCACACGACGAGGACACACAAAAATGCTATCTCATGCAGTCCGTGTATCATTTCTTTCTCAATCGCGATTCTTTCTGGTACATCCCCGTACGACTGCACTACCACTCGACCAATATGCAAGACTCGACTAGACACGCGCGTGCACGCTCCTTTCTCGTGCGTCACCGTCTAGCGTGCATTCCGTCGCCTTTGCTCTCGTTCATTGGAGCGCTAGATGTGGGGTGCTGTCTTCGGCTGTTTCGACATGCCTTGGACGCCCATCTGCGCCGTCTTCCTCTGCTTTACAGCCGTTGCGGCCGAAGGGCATGCCACAACCTTGGCATCCGGTTGGAAGCTCGGGCGGACCGTTAGGAGACGAACGACGCCGGTGGAAGAAGTGGGAACCGACTGCGTCGAATTTGAAGGCGTGACCACGACTGTTGTGCGCAGGTGCTCGAGACGAAGGGATGGAACACCTTCTGACTCTGACGAAACAGCAGTCGAAGACGGGGACTTGACGAGAGAAACCGGCTCAGTGTGGGGAGGAGCCGCGCATCCGCCGAGGGCTAAGAGCGGTTGACATAAAGACAAAATGTCTTTGCAAATGTTCCCTTTCTTGTTGCGGAGGAAGAGACGCGGTCCGGTTTTCTTCTCATGGGACAGCTCGGTGGGTTTCGCGGCGGGGTGCTTCCTGAACAAATTCTTGATCTATACCCGAGTCAACGCTGAACATACAGAGAACTGCCCGCCCTACCTTGCCGAGGAACATTGAGATTTTCGTTGTAGCTGGAATTGCTTCTTGTTGAGATAGAAGTTCTGGACAAGAGACGAGTGAAGCAGAGAGTCAGTCAGCCACTCCGGCAGATTTTTGCAAGTGGCTGACACTAGGGAGTTGAATTTTTGAAGGGCTGTGCACATTCTCGCATAGGGTTTTCGTCGATGAGAGGATCACCGCCGCTCAATGCGAGGATCAGCTTAGAAGAAGAAGAGCAAAATAGGACCATTCGGAGTCGGACAGTTGAATTCGATTCTTGAATCCGTCACGTCCGTAATTCATCAGATAGACAGCAAGTAGCAGTACTGTAGCTTTAGAGGATTCGGTGTACTTGAACGTTTGTGTGTGTTGTGAAAATGCAGCGCATCTTGACCCTTGAGCGCGTCGTCTCTGCGTCCGCGGTCACAGCTCCCCATGTATTCACGTCCACAATGACAAACAAAGTGGGTTTGTTTGATCCAACCGCACCTTTGTTCCTGCCATAACCCAATAGCAATTCAGGATGAAGGTTACAGTGAAGCACTGGTACGCCGTCGCGCAGTGGCGTTGGGATACCGGCACATCCGAGCACGACGCGAGCGACGACAGCGAGGATGTATGCGGAATTTGCCGCGTCCCGTACGAAGCTTGCTGTCCGTCATGCAAGATTCCCGGTGATGACTGTCCTCTCAGTGTATTGACGCTGCGGGTGTGGGTGCGGGTGTAGATTCGGGTGCGGGCGTGGAGAAGGACACGAGACGACTTGAGGCGGCAATGGAACTGCGACTGTGAACTGGGTGCTGCACGGGATGCTCTTTGACACCATCCTTGATGTCTGAGTCTCGCTGGT
Organism: Mycena galopus ATCC 62051; assembly: GCA_014925785.1. NCBI lineage: Eukaryota > Fungi > Basidiomycota > Agaricomycetes > Agaricales > Mycenaceae > Mycena > Mycena galopus. The sequence continues at coordinate 6,256 of WIQG01000706.1, forward strand.
GCTGGCTTAACGGAGCGGCCAGTCGAGCCCTTGGGACCAGGATGGTCTTGCGGGGGACACAAGGGAGGAGGTGGAGGTGGAGACAGGGACGCCAATGCTGTAGTAGTTGAGTATGAGCTTTGTCTTCAATAAGCTGAGGCATTCCTGCAGAACCGCGTCAAAAACTCACCACCGTGGTGAGTTTTTGACTGCGAACAGTCACCCGCATGCTGTTCTGTGACAGGTGACAACGCGTGTCTTCTCCGGAGATAGTGGCTATGCTTATTCGACCGGTAAGGGCCGATTGGGCCGAAGTTGCTTTGTGGTGCCCATTCATGTTTTCAACCCTCAATTCCTTCGAGATTTAGCATACTATACCCTCTTAGTATGTATGTATGCAGTATAAAGGGATTCTGAGATTTGACCCAAATTTTTTTCCGACCTCCCAAAAAAATTTCCCAAAACGAATAATGTTACGTTTGAAATGCCATACTGTACTGCACTAGGGTGACTTATCTAGCCTAATACACCATTTCTGAGGCCAATCCGACACCGGTAGCAAGCTGTATTGTGCAAACACTACCGGCATCAGTGTTTGATGGCTTGCGGGATATGCCAAAACAAGCTGTACCGTTCAAACCATACATACATCATGTGAAGGACAGTGTGTCATGTATCTTAATGTTATTATGGCCTTTGGATCAACCATAAAACCAGATTCACCCTCTAGACCCCGGGGAAAAAAAATTGGCTGACTTTTCGACAACCAATTGAGCAAAAAATAAAAATCTTGGACACCCAACACAAATTTCCCTTTTGCCCCCTCAGCAAGTTCACTTAGTATGAATAAAGGTTCTGAATGCCCCCCACTCACTGCTCTTGCTGTTGCAGGCCCGGAAATCCGTGGCCGGTGTGTGCCGAGAACCATCAGAATGTGATGGCGTCTGTATTTCGATGGTACAGTCGACTACTGTAGTCAGATTTCTCTCAGGAATGGTCTACTAGATGTAAATAGTCTACCCTGGTGTGTGACAACCTAATTCTGAACCTTGAAGATTTTTTTTTCCAAAGAGTTAAAGTTTTTTTCGAGTTCGGAATAATGTGACGTTTGGAACGTCATACATATGCCTTAGGCACAGAGGAATTAAAACAAGGATTCAAAAAAAAAAAAAAAAAAAAAAGATGTGAGTGTTGACCAGCTCTCATTGGGCCAGTTTGGTTGCTTCTTGCAGACCCTCTGGTTGACTGTATTCATCAAAATGTTTCAGTTTTGCTGTGCAGAGGGTTTGGATATCTGCAGGCAGAGGAGTACAGATATCACCAGATTTATAATCCACGATCGGGGCAATTGATGCAGACGGCGGAGTACTCCGCCAATAGTGCTACGGATATCACCGGATTGGTAATCCACGATCGGCATCAGGGAAACACCACCTGCCTATATGGTACTACCGAGAGACCCATAGAGCCGTAGGCACGTAGGCATGTACCCTCTATCAAAGATGGCCATAGAGTCCGTAGACGGTAGAGCCATAGAGCCATAGAGCGATCTAGATCAATGTAGAGCACGTGGTTCTACGGTAGAGGTCCCATAGAAACCGCTTCTCAGCCGCTTCTTTCCGCTTCTCATGTATCGCGTGCGTCATCAGACAGAATATTGCAGCAGAAGTCCGGGATGAGATATGAAGAAAAGATGTATTCATATAAACTAAGCTACAAACAAAAAGCAAAGAGGCAACGGCGCAATGCAGGCCAAGAAGGCAAGAAACATAGTACTTGACAGCTTGAAAGTGTTTCCGAGAATTTGCCGGGCGCCGATTGGGACTTGCGCAAGAGAATGAAGCACACTAGTAGTACTTGAGAACACTTTGAGGAGACCTTGAGGAGACTTGAGGACACTGGAGGGAGACAAGACTTGATTGAGGAGACTTGAGGGAAGATTTTGAGGGAAAGCTTGATACCAACTTGAAGTGCAACCAAGGGGAGCGGAAGAGATGGTGGTGGCGGAGGAAGAGCGAAGTGGGGGGTAAGCGAGCAATTGCGTGGACTTGGTGGGATTTTAAAGAAGTCGGTGTTCGGTTGCCGTGGCTTCCGACAATGCATGTGAAATCTGCTCCGCGACACATAACGACGTAGCGAACATGATCCGCGGTAGAGAGGTAGGTAGACCGTAGCGCCGGTGTCTCTATGGCGCGCTACAGAGATATGTCGACTCTATCGGGTGCGACACTGTGATCCGTGCTCTATGTTGGAGCCCGGGCCTCTACCTGACCAAAAGGTGTTTCCTGATGCGGGGGGTGATTGATGCAGACTCTGTTTGGAGATCTAGAACTGTTCCAGTCCCAGGAATTTACTAGCTACATAAATCGTATGGAATGAAATCAGCCACCAATCAACAACCTATATGCCATTTTCAAGGAACCGGTGATGATATATGCACGGAACACATATGTGGTCAGTAAAGCTGGCACGCATAGTTCCAACCAAGCCGGACAATTGTCAACAAATAGCCACCAATTGGAGAATTCAGCTTGAAACGAAGTGTCATTAACATCAGGTACTTTGGCAGCAGTGATTCACAATTCTCGAGTCGAACAAGATCTGGAATAAGAGTAAGGAAAAAAACTCCATAAATGAGGTAGTATGCGCCCAGTGAATTCCATAGCCAGTCTGAGGCATTGAACAACCTGCCGAAAAGAGAAGGGAATTTATGTGTGCGCAATAGCTTGCCTATTTTGGTCACGAAGAACCAGCACATACAAATTCCGATGCCTGCAAGAAGGAACATCATTGCGCTGTGGTGGACATGCGAAAGACAATGAAAGTTGAGGTGGAATCTGGGTGACATATCAGTTAATTAGAAGTGTTTTGGGGCCTCAGATAAAGCTGTGGTAACGTCACTGAGATTTCGGTGCAAGCTGCGGCGGAATGAGGGTGGCATACAGCTGCATCTGCAGCACGTCCAAGTCTCTTCGAGGCCTCAATTTGAAAGCTCAAAGCAGCATGCTCGTACGAAGAGCCAATTTATCCTCCGGGAAAAAGAGCGGCAGAATTGGCTTAGATGCCCATGAGTCTTTGTGCTTGAGGAAGCTGACACGCATATTGATAGCGCAGTCGACCTATGGAAGGTTTGACGCCCCATTAAGATAACTTGGGCGTTACCCGGACCCGTGACTCACAAGTTCACCGTCGAAAGCTTGGCCGAATGGACCCCATCCACAATCCAAGACTCCACCGAGCCCCAATTTAACCGCATTTCTGGTCCAAGAAAATAAGACGTTGGTCCGACTCAAAGGACGCAATTCAATAACCCAAGATATTCCAAGCTGAGCCAGAAAGTGCCGAGCCAACCATGGATACTACCCGGTAAGCACTAGCGAGGTTTGAGAGGGTTCAGCCAAGGGATTGAAAAAACAAATCAGGGCCAAGGCATCGATCGACGATAGCGATGGAACGCGTGAACAAAGAGGCTTAGACGTTCTCAAACGACCGAAAGCCCCATGGATGTGGGAGGCAAATTCGAATTCTGGATACTTCAGGGGACTTCGAGCTGAAGGACTCCTCGTCTCGTCGTCCTAGCTGGTGGTGGCTCGAACAAAAAGGGAGTGATTATCGATCACCTAGCCGAGAAGCCGAGGACGGGACGCCACATATGTCATAATCCTTGGCAGAAACCCTTTTCTGGTAGTTCGCTTCCACACACCTCAGAAATTCGCAAAAATCCAGCTCGAATTTCTGAGACCTCATCTTGTTTGCATGACCTTGTGCGTCCCATGCAGAGTTTTTTACATGTCTCCGTTTCAACAGTGTGCTTGTTTGGTGCCTGTGCACGCCGCAGACGCGTTGAATTCTTGGCGACGGCACCGGAGTCTAGATCTTGGCGGCAATTTTACCAGCTTGGCTATCTTGGCCGTGATCCTACACTTATTAAAGCACAGTCGTGCCCGTGCAATCCGTTCCCTCCGTTTCACATCCCATGGAAATCACTCACAGAGCGGAAGGGTATGTTTCCTCGTCCCCTCATACAGAAGCTAACTGTGAACCAGTCCTGAGCTACACCAACACCACCAGGGACCCTTGTCCTCTTCTTGGGAAATCGCCGTCGTTGTGTCTTTACGTGAGCTTCGACTGTATATCCGCAGCCATGCATATGGATCTGATCCTTTGGCAGTCGCCCTACTAGCTCTGGTCGTCGGCACGGCAATCTGGCATGCTCGAAAAAAACACAGACGACAATGGATGACACGGATGATTGACGCGGAAGCAAGCGGGGAGGCCCCGCCTCAGCCAGACGTTTCTCGGGATGCCTCACTCTCCCAAGTGCGTCCCAACCACCCACATTCTGTTCCGCGATTGATTCAGACTGACCTAGCAGCCTCCACCCGCATTCACGAAGCAATAAATTTACGAATGTTTCCGCGCCGTCTGGCATTCTCATCGTTGGACCATGTGTCTCTGCTCGGACCACGGCATCCCCATGTATATCATCCTACCACTGCACATACTGGTCATCTTCGGGAAAGCAGCTGCTCGCCATTGTATCTATACCCTACGTTGCACCCTTGGCCATACCATAATGCCGTCTGGATAGCTCTGTATCGTGTACTCTGCTCCTGCCGCGCTTCCTTAGCTTACTCAGGTCCCTGGCGGGTAAACACTCGGTTCTTGCCTACTTACTAGTCGCGTATTTGGTTCAATAACTGTCTTCTGTGTTTGCATCTGTGCACGAAAACTTGGCACTCGAGTCTCGACGCGCCAAGCAACACATGTTATCGAGGAATGTGTGCCGTACAAATTGCCCTCTATCTGCACAGATTCTGTGTCTCCGTCCATTTTAGAATTTGGCACTCGAGTCTCGACGCGCCAAGCAACACATGTTATCCCAGCATGAGGAATGTGTGCCGTACAAATTACCCCCTATCTGCACAGATTCTGTGCCTCCGTCCATTTTGGAATTTCGGTTCCGCCCCGGTTCCACTTGCCAATACACACCTGCGCTAAGTCTCTTGGTAGCACCGTAGGGCATCGACTTTGTCAGAAATTCTGTGAACAGACATCCATGCATGCCACGGTATGGCCTTGTCATGAAACATAGTACTGAAGCTCGGATCCGCGCAGTGAGGGTCAAAATCCGATAATCGCTTCTATGGCTTCTACGTGACTAGTCCTGGAAGGAATTTCAATATTTCTACTGGCTTGAAAGTTGAAAGTTGAAACTGGTCTCATTTATTAAAAGACAACTTTTGTTGCCTGAACCACTGACGCAGAACCAGTAGAAAAAACCGCGTCTTTGTCAGTAGAACTCGACCCACAGAATTCAGCGCTCATAATCTCAAGTTAAAAAATCAACCCCATCAAAGTCTTTCCAAAAAGGAAGGTTTGCCCATTCGATCGAAGAAGATAGTGGCCCGGGAATAGTCTAATGAAACAGTAACGTAATAGACGTGGAAGGCTTCCAGAAGGACAAGGAAAGCGCCGGAAGGCGCCACAGACTTCCCGTGTCCCGCCACCGTCAGCGACCCCGCGCTGAAGCATATGAAGCCAATGTTATGGTGAAAACATACATCTCTGATTATTGTACTGGGATTGTCTGAGTGGCAAGTGCAGCTTCAAGTTACTTCGGTGGTCAATGGTTCTTCAACTCTGGCAATATGTATGCACCCTCAGATATTTCAGCTCGCCAGTCCACAGTACGTTGGACAAAAAATATCCTTTCAGCAGGTCCCTAAGCCAGTTTTAGAGATTTAAATTTGCTGCGAGGGAGTCCTTGAGATCCAATTCAAAGAAGCAGAAGTTTCTGAAATTTCTTTCGGATCATCAACTTCAACTCGACGATCTCAATATTCCTGACGAAACAAAGTTAACGGCCATTGCTGCCCAAGTGCTTGCAAACAAACTGCCGCTTCCCAGGCATGTTGACGGCCTGTTCCACGCATTGTATCTTGAATCGCATGAGGCACCTCGTGCAACGGAAATTTGAAAGGAAAAAAGGCTAGCCCTCACAAGCAACTTGAAGCCACTCAAACCGATGACAACGCCTCCTGCGTCACTGGCAGCGGCGTCACAGTCTTTATATTATAAGTAACCCCGTTCAGGCTACATGCACCCAATCAGCAACATTCTGCTGGCTAAAAGGGAATTAACACACCTGTGCCGGCGAAAGCGTCAACATGCCCATGGTGTTATGGTGCTCTGTCTGTTCATGATCGGGAGTTGCTGCTCCCTGAATAAAAACAGGGCGCTTCCGTACAGGGATGCTTTAGACCCAACATCGCGCTCGGCGTCTTCCTCCGATTCAGTACCCTCCTGATCCTCCGAATCATCGGGCGGCATCGGTGCAACAGGGAAAAGAGGACAAATTGGATGGGTACTCGAGCACAACAACCTAGTTTGCAGGAGCTGTTTGGTAAAGTCAGAGATACATGAATCATACATTTCCATCGAAGCGCCTCAGGGCGATTGAGGTATTAAATCTGGCCAATGCCGGTGCCCGCAAGCACCGCAATGGTAGGATAAGTAATCCACTTGGTGAACATTTCGAGCGACATCCCATGGTCGAAGGCACGGTGAATCCACCTACAAAGCATTTAGAAATTTAGAAACAAAACCGAACAAGTGAAGGGTAAATAAATACCCAATAGGACGCACAGTCCGACATCCACAAAGACGAACATCCTAATGACGACCCAGACGCCGGTGTAAGTATACAATAAACGGTGTCTGTGAGATTGCGACAAGGAGCGCGTCCCGGTTCACAGGTGGACTCTTGCCGAGCACACCCTGAGCGCCTTGTGAAGGCATGAAAACTCTGCAGAAGAATAGGGTGATCTGGAAAAACGTGCACACAGGCTAGGGGTACCGTGTCCGGAAAAGGTGAGATTTCATTGGGCAAAATAAATCGAGCTGGGTGTCTAAAAAACAGCATGTAAACTGATCATCGTAAGGGATGAGGGATGGGTATCTGAGGCGATTGATGCTTACCTCGTTTTTTGCCTGAATTGTAATTATTAGTTGCCTGCGAAATACAACAAGCATGGAGGAAAACCAAACAGCAGTGTCAGAGGCATCACCGTTTCCGAGTCACTTGATTTGCATAAGATGAAGCCAAACCGAAACTGACTTTCCAACAGCGAACTCAATGGAGCAATGATGTTCTTCACAGCGGAAGAATCACACCGTGAGGTATTTCACCACGACTTTCTTTTTGGCCAAAAATTTGGCATTGGGCGATGTCGATCTGCTTTAGGCGTCCAAAGAAGAGCGGTATATCATCGGGGATGCAGCAAGAGCAAATAAAACCGGTCACGGCGGTGTGTCATACACAAATTTGGAGATCAGCGTCGTGGAAAAGGTGTTGCAATATATGGCGAAGAGGGTCTCCGGGTGCGGGGTATATGCCGAATCATGAAGGAAGCGAGAAGCGCACCGTGGCGGACAACTGTCGACGAGTGTACAGTGTGTGGACTGTCGAGATTGCGCAGGAAGGAAGGAAGCTGCGATTACGGCACGCCATCATTGGACTAATCAAGCTGATCACGTTACTCGTAACGCGTTTCTTCTCCGCCGTCTCTGACCTCAAAATGAGCGCGGCTTTTGCCTTTGTACCCCGCAAAGTCGTGAAGTCTTCGAAGTCGCCTCTTAAAAAAGCGACTCCGAGCTCAGCCAGCACTGATGAAGTTGTCGCCGTCGTCAAAGGCAAAGGACGAGAGCTGCCGGTGAAAGTTTCATCGGAGACGGCTACAAAACCCCAATATTCGGACGAAGACTTCACTATACTTCTTTGTCTATCCCTTTCCAAGCACAGACTGTGGTCCGACCCTGATTTAAGGCGAAACATCGAGTGGAGCAGTAGAGCGCGGGCAAATGACGGATGTGTGTTGAGCCTTTCTTTTTGGACACTACGAGAGAATTTGATCAGTTCAACAGTCTTTCCACTCAGCTATCTATTGGAATATTCGTGTCCGCTCTCCTCTGCACGCGCCTCCGAAACTGTGGTCGTGAAGGCGCTTCGGGCACACGCTGCAGACGTGGTCGATGTTCGCATGGCTATACCTTCTGGGGAAGACCATGTCGGAAGGAAGCGAGGGAATTTCGAAATACGGCCGAAATTCTGGGATGATGCTGTTTATCCTGTCTCCCGCGAGGGCTGGGAGAACAGAACGGTCTATGTTGTATGTCAACTCAATTGCTTCTTCGACAATTCTCGATGGCCTTCGTGATACAGGAAAACATACCGATAAAATACAAAACATTGGCCGCTTTTTTCCGGTTTCTCGTCGCATTGCTGCCTGCCAATAGCGCGACGGCGGACCACAACCGTATACAAGAAATATCGCTGCCTCCACATCATTCTGACGAGCCAGGAACGGAACCAAAACTTAAATCCTTTGCTCTGGTCACCTTTGCGACTACGGAAGATGCGGAGTCGTTGCTTTCCACGTGGTCCTGGGCTCGGACCCAAACGCGAACACTCAGTGAAGCATCTTCTGTGGCGTCTGAAGCTATACAATTCGGCTTCCGCACTCTTTCTAAGGCTCGCTGGGACGAGTTAAACGCAGAATATCTGAACTATCGCACAACACTTCTTGCTGATATCCCGGCGGTTGAGAACGTGGATGTGCCTGCTCCCCCTCCATTGCAAGACAAGCCAGAGCTAAAACCACGAGCCTTGCCAGTCGAAGTAGCGCCGGTTGGAAATATGTCTTATCCCCAGAGCTGCCTCGTCTTCGTACGGAATATCCACCCCGAGACAAATAAAACTACTCTCCGGAATTTCTTCGCCAAAGCTGTTGACGTGAACGAAGCCATCGATTATGTTGATTTCGACAAAGGCATGGACTCGGTGATTTTTCCTTGTTTTTTTTTTTTGGCCGCAGAACATTTTATTTACGCGCCTGTTTAGTGTTACCTACGGTTGACAACCGCCGCTCACGCAAAACAACTCGTGGAACACTTCACGCAAAAACCGACAATTCACGCGAATGGTTTGGATGACTCTGGCTGCCGTTCAAACGGAAACGGTACTGCGAAGCCCGTCGACACGGAGCTGGTTTTGGGAAAGAAAGAGGAGGTGTATTGGGAGAAGGTCCCAGCGAAGGTGTGTCTGCAGGCCGTGCAAAAAGCCCTAGGCCTTGGGGGCGCGCCGGTTGACAGCTTCGGCGGTGGGGAAAGCCGGCGACAGCGGAAGAAACAAAAACGGTGATGGTCAGATATGTAGGGATCATAACAATATGTCTAGGGTTCGTCTCAACCGACTCACGCATACACACACAAAACGATTTTGAAATTTTGCGTATTTTATTTTGGGCTAAGTCAAATCAACTGCATAGGGCTTCGCCTCTCGTATTGTCACGCTATCGATTCAGACTAACGAAAAACGCAGGAGCATTGAACAAGCGCCTACAAGCGCTGAGCGCTTAACATTAAGCGCCATCGTGATTGTTATCACTGCGTTGACAGGGCAGCAGTTTGAACCAAAAAATAACGAAATCAAAGTTCTCTCGAAGGAAGCAAATACGGTGTACCTCCACTGTCTATGCGCCACCAACCGACCGACATAATTCCCAATTCTGCGCCGACCAGGCTACGTGCAATTGTCTGTTGTGCTACTTTTCGGCGCCACCTAAAGATGAAACCAGCCAATCAAATTGAACCCTAGATTTATATACTACGCGATGACAATGTCGCACACTACGCCCTGGGTTTTATCTTTTGACCTCTCCCCTCATCCCCCACACGGGATTCATTTCCATTCCTTCGATATGCTCACTCTTTTCGCCATCCTTGCGAGTTTTTACATCCCCTCGGCACTCGCGCAGTCCATCGTAGTCACTGATCCAGTCGGCGTTGTTCAATGCAGTTCGTCAACAGTTTTCACCGTTTGTGTCGTTTCATAGCTGACGGATTGGTTGATGTAGCAACATACACTATTACCTGGACAGGAGGCGTGCCCCCCTTCGAGGTACAGGTGGTGGGTCCGGGGTGAGTTACCACCCCCCTCCATAATTTCTTCCCTCATTACCTTTTTTCCAAAGAGGCGATAACGTGCGTTTCTTGTCTTCTTTTGCCGTGCTGCTTTCTCACTTGACTTCAGTACGGAACCTTCACTTCTGTGGTAGGTCAGTCTACCCAATGGGTCGTTAATAACCTAGGTGATGAACCCGGTCCATCCCTGAGGTGGTTTGCTCACCGGTTATTTCAATTTGGGACCGCACAGGAAATCCTCCTGCTCCTTCTCCAATGCCATTGTGCGCTCTGCATCCCTTATAAGCTCACTCCACAATGACTCGTGTTGGATTTTTTAGTTTTATCGTCGTTACGGATTCGACTGGAGCCGAGGGTACAAGCGAATCGGAGAGTATTGCCGCGGGAAATATCTCCCTGAGTTCGGGGGGCATATGCGCATCGATTCAAGGGTGCGTTCTACTGGTGACTCTGATTTCTAATCTTTTATGCTAATCATTCACATTCAGTGATGATTCTTCAAGTTCAGATTCCGGCCCGTCGTCGTCGGCTCCTCCATCCTCTCCTTCATCGACGACGGCATCATCGACGAATCCGTCGTCCCCCTCCTCGCCCCCACAGAGTAAAAGCGCATCCTCAACTGGTTCAGCGCCAAGTGGGGCGCCTCCTTCCACGGGCTCGAGTACCTCGTCTCCGGCATCAGCTCCCAGCGCATCGGGAACAGCCACAACGACTAAAAAAATTACCTCTGGTGAAATCGCCGGGGCCGTGGTCGGCGGCGTCATCCTCATCTCTTTGCTCGGAACGATCTTCGGTGTCTTGCGTCAGCGCCATCAGAAAGCCATTTTGGACGATATAGCTGAGAACGGCTACCACCTTGCCCTTTACGGGAAAAACCCGCCCCCATCAGATGTTGCAGAGAAGCCGCTCCCGGCCTTTTACGAACCTATCCGGCGAGAGTCCTCAGGCTCTCCGTCAACTCAGACCGCCTCCGAGACTCCCTATTCTCACGATGCTGCCCCATCCTTCCCACAGTCTGGATATCTTCCCGCCAGTAAATCCCAGCTCATGGGCCCCGCACCGTTCCCCCAGCCGCAGATCTACGGTGCTTCCCAACAGACGGACGTCGCCCGATCCTTCCCACAGTCTGGATATAATCCTGCCAATCAACCCCAGCTCATGGACCCCGTACTGATACCCCAGCGCTACGGTGCTCCCCAGCAGATGGACCTTGAACGCCAGCTGGATCAACGTAATGCGGCAGGAAACGAACCGCATGCCATCTACTCAAACAACGTCGCAGGACCAGGTCAGCGCGATGAGAGGGGAACTCGAGCGGCCGGGAATGAGGCCGCGAATTTTCCCGATCGCCAGCCTCAGGGCTTTTTTTCTCGAGCGTTTTTCTAGTTGTAACTGTTTCCGTAATTATTCATTTTGGATTCTGGCTCAACCGATTCGCTTCGCTGATCAGCATCGTTGGGATGTCTAGTTTGAGCATTGTCAACTCTCTGGACACCACAGGCTCGGACATTCTCCGAACCTCAAGGTGATCATCTCTTCCAAAAGATCCATGTCGCTCGAACGGCTCAAGGAGACGGCTGAACTTTAATCCACTGGGCCCAGAGTTGTTGGAAATGGGATCGTCGCGCGCCGCGTTGCCCGGTTACCTCCTTATACGTCGCACTTATATTCGGCTTGTATTTGATTGTTTCAGTAGTCTCTTGTATCCCCCGCTCGTGTCCCCACGCCCCGAATACACTTTCCTGCGACTCACTGTTGCGTGCGACTTCGACTTTCACAAGAGTTTGGTTTTCTATCAGTTAGCTCAGTCGACCCCAGGACGACCGGATCGTTAGGATTTTCCCAAGCATTGAACCAAAGACCATCGAACAACAGAAATTGAACTCGGCACTTGCTATGGCTTGTGATCGGCACATCACCTGCCAATTCACGTCACATTGAGCCATCAAAAGCCCATCAGCCCACTGCGCCTGGGCTTCTTTGCGTTGCGGTGTTAGTGCGGGTTAAGATACACCCGCAAAGACGGCGGTCCTCGGGGGAGAACCTTGTTCCTCGCTAAAGTTAGGGTACTTAAGTGACACGGTGCGCCTTCTTCTTACCCACCACCATGAGGTCAACCCCTCTAGTCAGAAACCTCCCTTTCAAACCCTCTTCCGCCTCCTCTGTGCTTCGGGATCGAGTTCGGCGTCCTGCCTTTCTTGAGAAACTAGTAGAACCTGCCGATCTCGCTCCGTTGTTCAAAGTGAGCAAACGCTTCTGCCAGTGTAATCTCTGACTCACGAGCTCTGCTCTTGTGCTAGAACGACGACTATGTGGGCGCCTAGCTGAATCCTCTCGCTGTTTGGACATTGAACTTCGCCTTGCAGATAGGATGGTCAGGTTTTACGGGTGTTGGGTATCCGAAGCGAATCCCCACTGTATGTCTGGGAATTCGACGCTGTTACCCTGACCAAATCACTCTCCATAGGCCATCGCGGACTATACCGTGGCCAATAATCTTCAGTCCAAGAACAAGTTCAACTTGTTTGTTGGGGCGTCGGTGGGAACTGAAGTGGAGGATCGTTGGGCAGCGTTGGACATGTACGCTTCGCAATTGTTCCATCCACATCTTTCCTCACCTTTTGCAAGGATCGCTCGTCGATATCCTCATCAAGTTGGTAAAGAAATTGCAAAAGGCATCAACGCGGGACGTATTGAATTCGCCGATAAACATCTTTCGAGTATGTTGTGAACATTGTTGCCCTTCACGAAGCTCACCGTTCTGCAGTGTTTCCGCAGGACCTTACATACGGCTACTACAGCTTGAAGAAAAAGCATGGTGATCCGAGAAAACATCTCGACTGGGCCATTGTTGAGGCGACCGCCATCACTGAAGACGGACATATCGTACCTGGTAATTTCATCTTCGATGTTTGATTACGTCGCTCAACTCCTGCTTTATAGGTGCATCAGTTGGCGCGACTCCTGAAATTCTTGAGTGCGCCGAAAAAATTATTATTTTGAGTGTTTAGTTGCAACCACGTCCGAATTAGTTTTAACATTTGTGCAGGAAGTCAACACTCACTTGCCGAACCTGGAGGGTCTCCATGATATTTCTCATTCATTTATTCCGCCGAATCGACAGCCTTACGTGCGCCAGGAATTTCTTCCGCATATCGGATCCCTTATTCTTCTCTAGCTCATAAGCCACCCTGAGGACCGAATTGGCAAGACCTCCATTGCAATTGATCCTGACCGTGTCGTCGCCATTTGCGAATCTCACCTTCCTGACAACACTGGCCAGAATGCACCGGAGACCGCCGACTCGAAGGCGATTGCGGGGCATTTGATCGAATTCCTGTCCAGCGAAGTTGATGCGGGAAGATTGCCGAAATCTCTCCTGCCACTGCAATCTGGTATTGGAAACGTCGCCAACTCAATCATCGGTGGTCTTGCCGCGGGCCCTTTTGACAAAGTCATGGTGTGGACTGAGGTTTTGCAAGGTGATTACTTGAACCACGTGGTCACGTGTTGCATGTTGAAAATAGCCTGATAGATACCTTCCTCCAATTCTTCGATTCCGGGAAGCTTGATTTTGCAACCGCGACCTCTATCAAATTCAGTCCTGAAGGGTGAGCCTTTCCAATGTTTTCTGGTCTTTCGTACTGAGGCGTCGAAGGTTCGACCACTTTTATGCTCGTGAGGACTCGACACGAAACTCGAACACCAAATGAATGACTCATTCAAATATATTAGATTGGGCTGACTACAAAGATCGGCTTCTCCTTCGGTCCCAGCAGGTAGCCAACGCTCCCGAGATAATTAGGCGGCTCGGTATTATCGCTATGAACACTCCATTGGAAGTGGATATCGTACGTATCATCCCGGTCTCTTGTGTTTCCGATAAGATATATTTCTCCAGTATGCCCATGCGAATTCAACCTGTGCACTTGGATCAAGGTTGGTGGTTCTTTTAAAATTTATGGGGGTATCAACGAGAGCCCGCAGGATGTTGAACGGTCTGGGAGGTTCCGCGGACTTCCTCCGCAACGCGAAGCTTTCCATAATGCATACGCCTTCGAGGTGAGTTTCAGTTTCCTCGGGAGCTCACATCGAGACTCATGTTGTAACTTCAGTCGGCCGACCAAGACCGACCCGACGGGTATAAGCTGCATCGTTCCCTTCGTCTCGCATGTGGATCAAACTGGTCTGTGATTTCCTTCTCCCGCATGCAGGTTCTCATTTTGGATGACAACGAAGAACATGACCTCGACGTTATTGTCACGGAACAAGGGCTCGCCGACCTTCGTGGGCTTTCCCCTCGCGAGCGGGCACCCGTCATCATCAAGCAATGCGCCCATCCAGACTATAGGGACCTGCTTCTCGATGTGAGCAGCGTCATTTATTTGGTCAAGGAAAGTTTCTTTACCAGACTACAGTATTACGAACGGTCACTGCACGAGTGTTTGGCGGCTGGAAGAGGACATGAACCGCATATGCTGAGGGTAAGCATGCTTTCCATCAGACAAGAAAATATGATTCCTGACCGTTTGAACAGAATGCGTTCAAGGTTTGCTCGCACCTGAAGAATGTTTTACTCGTTGCTAATTTCTTCCCAGTTTTACACGCACTTTATGGAGCACGGAACGATGAAGATCAATGGTTGGGATTGAATAAGTACAAATGGAATGAAGGTGAGATATAATCACAATTGATGTGTGGCCACAGACCCATTAGGCTCTCCAGTAACATATGTATACATACTCTCCTCCTTCGCTCTACATCGCTTCGATTACAACGTGTATTCTGTTGAGGCGTCACCAAAGAATAGGAACAGTGAACATGAATAGTTGACTGACGAATCGAGAACGAGACTCAAACTGTTGTGCCAGTATCTCTTGTCCCAGAGCGGTGCTCTCATCGCACCCAGAAGCGTCCGCAGCTCGATCTCCCAGTCCAAGACATGCCGATTCTTGTAACAGAGGAGATACCGCAGTCTGTGGGCAAAGTAGGGCTTTGGATTGCCGCGAAAGGGCGCGGGACAGTGGCGGAGGACCGCGGCGTGGCGCAGGAACCAGGCTTTTGCGTGGACCACCCGCATGCATCGCCTGAGTTCGTCGATGCGGTTCTGGATGACGTGTTGTGCGGTAGGGAGATGGGTTCGCCGGCGTCGCGGCACCGGAGTCGGGTATCTTTAAATGAAACTTAACGTTAGTACATGTACAATGAAGCTGAAGCTCTCTTGTATCCTCGTTGAAATGACTCTGTGACTGCAAGCATGACAACCCAGTAGGAGGAAGGTGTGCAGGTTATTGTCTTGCAAAACAAGGATGGAGATTGAGAATAGAATGGGTGGCCACAGCGGCGGTGTCCATTCCACATCTGTCTGATAGCGATGCGTCGAAGGCCCAAGGCCTGATCGGGGGGCGGACCTAGTTCGGACCTCTGGCGTTGTGGACTAGAAAGGAAACTCTTGTTTCTTCGACCATCGCATTCCAAGGCAAGCAGACAAGTTTGCTCTCAAGCTATGTGAATGAGCGAGTGTGTCGAAGGCCAGTGTGATAGGGGTGGGTCGCCCGCTCATGGTGGCCACGGAGATTAAAACAGAAAGCCGCTAAGCCAACCGTTGTCCTTTGTGGGTCCAGTGGTGCCCTTGTTTGCGCACATCCCGGTAACGCGGTCCGACGAGCGCCGAGGGCTCAAGCATTCCAAAGCGGGACAAAGGCGAAAGGTCTAAGAGGAGGAGACGAAGACCCGGATGGCGAGGCAGAGTCTGGGGAGAGGTACTTGTTGACGAAATGTCAGGGGAAGAAAGCGATGCAGGGTGGATACATCTCCGTTTTGGAGAGGTGACCGACTCGACCAAAGTTGATCTGAAGAACATCTCGAGAAAGGCCAGGAAACTCTCCATGTGATGTTCCCTACGGTGAACAGACATGGACGTCGCGATATCGAGGCAGTATAATTTGAAATCAAGAACTCTAGCAAGTCTAACTCGAAGAACTGAGTTGGAAACGAGCATGGAAGAGGCATACTTCTATTGTAAAACAGGGTGGAACGGCAGGAAGAGAAGCGGAGGGTAAAAAAGCGGTGCAGACTTGGGCATGGACTCCGCAAGTGAACGATCGAATCTTCAACAAGTCTGACATTCGGAGGCAGACGTGGCTCCGGTGCAGTGTAGGCAGCAGAACTCAGCCATGGGGCAGACAGCTTTCGAAGGCCACATGAACAGTCGTTTTCGGTCTTGAGCAGCATCTTGCAACAACATTGGAATTGATGATCACAGGCATAGAATGCTATCCAGGCAAATACCAAAGGTCGCTGCGCTACCTAGCGTTTGTGAGGAGTTCAGAAACGATGGGAATGCCAGCCCGTAGACAAGATTTCCTCGAAAGAAACCTAAGAAAGCTTCGAGTCGGCGTTTGATATTCGAGGTGCCCGAAGCATTTAGACCGCATTTTTTTTACCAGTCTGCTTGAAAAAAGTCTGGAAGGATCAACCTGAAAAAATAGTAAATTTTTGAAAGGAAGACTGTGCCAGTGGTGGTACCGAACAAAACTGATCATCATCACTTTCGATTGTGCCGCGGCATCATAATGATGATCCCATTTGCGGCTCTGCTCTTCCGAGACTTTATCTTTCGACACCGTAGCACCTCAGGAATTTCAAGAGAATTCCTTGAGTGGCCCATAACCCTTCTTTCACCGGTTCCAATATCTCAGTCTGACACGCGTGGCCTATGATCTCGGTATGGCTTACGATTGGGGGGCTACTCAAGCTCATCGTGCTCGCTATAGGCATTCTTCATCTTCAACCAAAAGGGCGAGGTCAGTTTCAGGCAGATGGAAGGCTGAAACGCGGCTCAGCTCGTACTAGGTCCTAATCTCACGACTGTACCGAACGGATTTCAAGTATGCATTCAAGGGCACCGTGTAGGAAGTCTGCTGAGGTTTTCTGGATAGACGGTCAATAGCGGACGTCTTCCGGATCCAGGTCGTCTCTAACAGCGATGTACGGTCGCCCATCATCACCCTCGGGTCGACGAGCTTCTTCCACGTCCGCATAAACAGTCTTTATGTTGTCGCGGTGACAAAGTGCGCACCTTCGCATTTATCCGTTGCAATCAATCCTCAAGCTTTCCCTGAACAGGAACAATGCAAACGCTGCGCTGGTCTTTGAGTTCTGCTACCGATTTATTAACATCTGCAAGTCGTACTTTGGCAAGATAGACGAGGAATCTATCAAGAACAATTTTGTGCTGATCTACGAGCTCATCGACGGTGCGTCCGTGCCAACATTATCGGTCCTTCGACCCATGACTGACGAGGACCCAGAAATTAACGATTTTGGATACCCACAGAACAGTGAAATTGATACCCTGAAAACATACATTACCACGGAGAGCATCGTTTCTTCCGCTATTGCCGCGGTGCGTACGCTTGGGTCGTAAGCCGCGCGCGGGGTTCTGATTTGTCCCCTAGGAAGAGTCGTCGAAGATCACGGCGCAGGCTACGGGCGCGACGAGCTGGCGGAGGACGGACGTCAAGTACAAGAAGAACGAGGCGTTCGTGGACGTCGTGGAGACGGTCAACCTGAGCATGAGTGCGAAAGGTGTGTCTCCCTACTTTCCTTCATTCATTTGGCTCACCTCCATCACGCAAGGCACGGTCCTCCGCGCGGACGTCGACGGGCACATTCAGATGCGCGCGTACCTGTCCGGTACGCCCGAGTGCAAGTTCGGGCTGAACGACAAGCTTGTCATCGACAAGAGCCAGCAGGGCATCAGCGACGCAGTGGAGCTGGACGACTGCCGCTTCCATCAGTGCGTACGGCTGAATGACTTTGACGCGACGCGGACGATTAGCTTCATCCCGCCTGATGGCGAGTTTGAACTCATGCGGTGCGTGCCGTCCACTCTCCCTTTCTCTGTCTTTCCTCAAACTCACACAACCTACATCACCCAGATACCGCTCCACCTCAAACGTCAAGCTGCCCCTGCGCGTGATCCCGACCGTCACCGAGATTGGCACGACGCAAGTCTCGTACGCCGTCACCGTCAAAGCCAACTTCAACAACAAGCTCTCCGCGACGAACGTGGTGCTGCGGATCCCGACGCCGCTGAACACGACCGCGGTCGACTGCCAGGTCGCGAATGGCAAGGCGAAGTATGTCCCCGGCGAGAATATTGTTGTGTGGAAGTGCGTTTATGTCTCCCTTGTTTCTTCCCTCCTCATCCTTCGCTTCCTCCATCCCTCCCCGCCGCCGACCACCCGTTGACACCTACACCAGACTCCCCCGCCTCCAAGGCGGCCAAGAATGCACCCTCAACGCCACGGCGGACCTCACCTCCACGACCCACCGCCAAGTCTGGGCCCGGCCCCCCATTGACGTCGACTTCCAGGTCCTCATGTTCACCTCCTCCGGCCTCATCGTGCGCTTTCTCAAGGTGTTCGAGAAGAGCAACTACAATAGCATCAAGTGGGTGCGGTATCTGACGAAGGCTAGCGGGACGTATCAGATTAGGGTGAGTCGTCTGCTTTCTGCACTTTCCTTTCCTTTGCCTTTTGGGATTGAGTTAGTTAGCTGACGGATTTCGGGGCAGTTTTGATTCACGACCGCGGACGATTTTGTGTATTGTGCTGTAGTTTATAGGTGATATAATAATACTTGGAAATGGATTGCAGGAACCCGGCTCGGCGCGACATCATTCCTTGACTCTGCGACCTCTCGTCAACGAGTACCTCTTCCAGGCGTCTGCTCTTTGCTCTGGACATTTCGTCTTTGTCCAACTTCTAGACGATGCCTTAAGCCTCGGTGGTCGGGTCCCGCTTCTGGTCTCCAGAGCAGAACAATTTGGTGCTGACTTTGCGTCTTCAGCGCTCTTCTCCTTTCAGAAAGAGTCGTCTTGCGCTCGGGACTGCGTCAGTCGTCTTTGGCCACTACTTATGTGTTCCTCGTTCCTTCCATATTCAGAAGCCTCCTCCGCCTGGAGTCTGTGGCTTAACGAGGGGAGTCTAAGTGTGCTCCGCCTGAATAACCCTGTGCTTCGCTACTTGACGCTCGCTGGACCGGAGCAAAAGAACGGGTGCAAAAGAGCTCTTACACTTCATACACTCAAGGGGAGTCGAACCCCTGCCGCTTGCTACCGGCTTCATCTGCTGATGTAACATGGAAGGCAAGCATGATAACCGCTTCACCATGAGTGTGTTAGAGCGAGAGCAGAAGAAGTGGCTGACCCCGAGAGATTGCGTTGATCAAACCGCGGTGTTTATAAATTCCCCGATGATGTTTTTTCCGAGTTTGGATCAAGCGTCTCCTATCTCCTTGATTGTTCAGGCTTGCTCATCCCTCAAACTTTCAAACGAGAATGGCCGCTGCCACTGCAGAGTAGCAGCGATTGCTCGCCTCACCCATGGGCATCTTCATGTCCAAGCATGGTGATGGCATTCTCGATCTTCAGGGCATGTGCTCCCCTACAGAGCTGAGCGCGGTGGCGGACGAAAACCACCCCTTCTACGCCGAATTCAGCAGCGTTTTAAATGGGGAGGACATCATGGCATGCCGCAACCTCGCTTCAGGAGTGAGGACTCTATTCTGACTCAATCACAGCGCATGCCCCACGAAGGTCCCGAGGTCGCCAAGATTAAGCTCTATACTATCCCGACGACCGACTTCGTCATTCGACAGTACCCCCTCCCAATCGGCAGCCGCCCTGGCGAGAAGGATCGACAGGCGTTTATTTTCGATTTCTACGATGTCGCGGAAAACTGTCAGCTCCCAGAAGTCCCAACCGGATACACTTTTCGGGCGATGAGCGCCAAGGCAGGGGTATGGGACTGCAGCCAATCGTGCTTGGCCCATACGGGACGACCATCACGGTACGTGGGGTGCAGTTTGACGTCAAGCGGGGGACCGAGGTGTTGCTCGAGTTTGCTGCCTACGACTAGTTCACAAAGCAGCACTTACAAAAATACCCCTACACGCTCGCTGATACTCACGCTGTTCTGGCTTCGAGTTTTACATTTCACGCAGACTTGGCAATTTCACGACTTCGAGCAGAATGTGTACGACGGAGGCGTGCCCCAAAATACTGGCCTGTTTTGCTGGAATGCAGGGAGTCGACTTCAACTGCGCTCTTTCTTTCTCGGCGCCTCGCCTGGATCGTTCTCAGGCTATGGTTCCTTTCGCTATCTTGTGCGACGGAGCCCGTTTTTGCAAAGGAACCGGAGCAAAAGAAAAATAACAAACAAACAATGTCCTACACTCAAGGGGAGTCGAACCCCTGCCGCTTGCTACCTACAGAGCATGGAAGGCAAGCATGATAACCGCTTCACCATGAGTGTGTTGGAAGGAGCTAGTCTCCAACTTTCCAGTGTGCGCAGGCAAGCATCATACACATCTCCCAACATGATCTGACCCTCGCACAGTCAAAATTCCCCCCAAAAACACCAAGTGAACGTCAACGTCGGCCTTGAAAACATTTGCAAGTTCGAGGTTCGTGAAGAAATTTTCGACACTCCAATTACTTACTTTGAATTTTTGCCGTTCCCAGTTCTCCTTTGTTTTCATCTGCGAATGACTGGTTTCGAAATCTGACCTCCCCACCAACGCTAGGTACGCACTCAGTCTGCTTGATGTATACAGCTCGCCTGACGGTTTGGTGAATACCGACCTGCCAGAAGACCTCCTAATTATCATCGTCCAAGATGCCGCTCAAGACATATCAACAGCAGCTTCTCTTGCCTTGGTCTGTATTACCCGTCAGCCGCCTGGCCGAGTCCGTCTTGTACACCCGGAATTTTGTGTTCGCCTCATTCTGCGCGCGCCTTCGCGTCCACGCGTTGCACCAAGAATCGGGAGCTGCTGGCTCACGTCCAGAGCTCGGTCCAATGATCCCCGTTCCGTTTGACTCTGCAAGCTTGATCAATCAGCGATGTCCACCTCGAGCGGTTATGCATCTTGTCCAACGGCTTCTGGTCCGCCCGATCCATCGCACGACGTGGTCGCCTCGACTCCCGAGACGCCAATCTCCCACCCCGACAACCCAATGCCAACACGGGCTCCGAGTTTTCCCGCTTGATTCTCTCCCTGCCCAGCCTGCGAATGCGCGTCGTTGTCATACGTCGGAAAACCGCGGCAGCATCCGCAGAGACCAGATCCCCGCGACAAAAGGTACGTATGCGATTCTACATTTGGACGAGAACGACATTATCATAAATGGGGATGGGCAATACTGAGATTGGGTAGAGGAAATCGCACGCACCTCCACTCATCCTGTGGCCCCGGTGCCGCAGGGTGCCCCGCGAGGACTTTTGAGTTGCCAGTGGAGCCGCCGTAATATTGGTCCTGGGCCCAGTGGCATTTTCGGATTTTCCGTACACTTTCTGGAATGCAGCATCTTCATGTATACGAGAGATTGAAATCTGGATAGTGTCTGCACCTCCGAATGGAACAGTCGGATTTTGCTTCTCCAATTATTATATTTTCTACACGAGCTTGAGTTCAGTTGTCTGAAGAGAAACGATCAGGTGATTTGGCACTGATTGCCCGACACCTCGCATCATCGTCACGGCACTCCGCACTCCCTTTACTTCTTCCTCTCGCAATGGCAGCTTTCGCAAGGCAAGGCAGAAAAGAAAGTCTCCAAGCACATCTTCCTTTCATTTGCAGCTTAACGAGCCCAGATTGTGGCCATCGGCCGGAACTACATGGAACATGTCAAAGAACTGAACAACACTGCGCCCAAGGAGCCATTCTTCTTCTTAAAACCTACCACGAGTTACGTGTCCTCTGGCGGAAAGGTAGAAATCCCCAGCGGAGTCATTGCCCACCATGAAGGTGCGGATCTGGACCGCTGTTCTTGAAATCGACAAATAAATCTGGAAATGAATGCAGTTGAGCTCGGTGTGGTTATTGGGAAAGGCGGACGGGATATCAGCCAGGCAGATGCCGAGTCCCATGTCGCTGGCTATGGTGAATATCAGTATGCTTGCCGTTCTCGCGGTGTCATAATTATCTTGCAGCCCTTGCGGTCGATATGACTGCGCGGAACATGCAGGAGCATGTCAAGAAACGCGGTCTTCCTTGGACCGCTGCCAAAGGCTTCGACACCTTCACACCGATAGGGTGGGTAACTCGCGAATGCGAGCCCCTGGTTCCTGTTAACATGGAACTTCTATGTAGCTCGTTTATTCCCAAGGACCAGATCTCGGATGCGCACAACCTAGGCATCGCGCTCAAGGTACCTATCTTCATATTCGAATTATATTATCATTGCTTTTCTTGCCCACGTAGATAAACGGTGAGTTCAAGCAGAACGGCACCACCGCGGATATGCTCTTCAAGATCCCCCGGTTAATCGAGCACGTCTCGTCCATCATGACCCTCGAGGTAAGCCCTGCTTCCTTTTTGTATTTCTCAACTTATCCATCATCTACAGGAAGGCGACCTCATCTTAACCGGCACTCCCTCCGGCGTGGGGCCAGTCGTTCCGGGTGACAAGGTCGAATGCACCCTCGCCGACAGCTCCGGCAAAGAACTTGCCACTGTCGACTTTGTCGCCGTCGCGCGCGAGGGTGGCTACAACTTCACTGCCCAGTGATCGATACAACAACAGATTCTAAGTTAATGTATACGTATGTGCCACTGCGAAGGACAGCGTCGGTCGTCGCAATACAAATAAATATACAAATGCACGAAAGCTCAACGCTCAGCACGCCAGCCAGCCTTATGACATGCGTTTTTCTTCCTCGGGGCTCTGTGGTTCCAAGTGTTCTGCCAGCGACCCGGCCTCGTCCGAGGGCGACGGGCTCGAGTCGCTCGTAAATGTCCAGCTCCCCGCAGTGGGTGTCAGCTCGCCGTCTCGTGGCGGGCTGAACTCCCCAAAGTCGGCAAAGCTATCAAACGCCGTGTCTTCCATCTCGTCGGAGAAGGAGGACGAGAATGTGAATGGGTCGGTGCCGTCTGCTGCCGCCGCGTCGGAGAAGGGCCCGAACCCGTCCTAGATGATGCGTAAATTAGCTCGAGAGAATAGGGAGGGGTAAGAGATGTACATCATCGTTGAAAGGATCTCTCGCTATGGACGCATCGCCGCCCGGAGTGAAGACGTCCTGTCACTCTGTCAATTCGTGGCCCACAAAGAGACAACGATGCACTGACATCAAATCCACTCGCACCCAGCGGTCGTCTCTCCGACCCCTGCAAGTGCCGACTCGACACTGGCGGGTTCCCGAGCGCAAACGTCGACTGCGACAACCACCCGCCCCCATCGTCGTCCTCCTCATCCGAATCAAAGTGATGTTCCGACGACGACATCTCGGACGAGTATTGAAACTATGCGCGCAATCAGCATGATGGAGGTCGAAGAAGAATAATTGGCATACGCTCGGCACACGGTCCTCATCGTCCCCCTCATCATCCTCCATCGGTGCAGGCCCAAAGTCCGCACTGTTCTCCCTCCTCGGCCGCGCGCTCGTCGCCCTCTTGAACTCACCCCTCCCATTCGCCCCACTGCCCCCACTTGCACCCGCCTCCCCACCCCCAAGCGCCGTCGTCCCCGTCGTATCCTCCTCGTCAACCTTCCACCTCGTCGCCCCGCCCCCGACCGCGCCGCTCCTTATAACCGGCTTCCCGCCCCCAAGCAGCTCCGCGTCGCGCCGCTTCGTCTCGCGGTACCGTCCCTTGACGTACTCGTCCCACGCGGGCTGCGGCGCGTACCCCGCGAGCACGTCGCGCAGGTCGTTCGGGAAGCGCTCGAGCGCGGTGAGAACGTCCTCGGCGATGAGCGTCAGGTGCCCCATGAAGCCCAGGCGCACCGCTTTCGGTTTCGAGCTATCGATGTCGATGTCAATGCGTGACTATTATTCTATAGCGAGTGATGGGAAAAGACCCACCACGCAACGTCGTTCATCCGCTGCCCCTCCACGATCCGGTGCATCAGCCGCGCATCGCGGAACAGGCTCACCGCAAGTTCGCGCCCCATTCCCCCGCTCCCGCCCGCGCCCGCGCCAGCATCCACGTTCCCCGTTAGAATCTGGTGTATAAAATCGTACACCGCGCTGTGAAGAAAGTTGTTCCACGGGAACTCGAAGAACAGGTCCTGCACGCCGACGTTAGCAAGTGCCCTAGCTGTGAGAACAAAGAGGAGGAAGAAATAGGAACGCACAAGTAACGTCGACGCGATATCAAGCTCCACAAACCGGCGCTTGAGCAGCTCGCCGACAGGGAGGGGCGCGCCTGTTGTGGGCGGTGTGGGCACGCTCATGCTATTACGGGCCAAGATGCGCGAGTTGCGTTTTGAGCTCCGCAGGCTCGTCGACGACGCCGACGCGAGCGCCTCGGGCGACTCAATGATAGGGCTCTTCATCGCCAGCGCAATCTCCGTCGGCGACGGGAGCGCGTTTGCGTTCGGGGACGAGGGCACGAAGTGCGCGGGCTCCTGTAGCGGCGGCGACGACGGGGGCTCTGACGTCGCGCGCTCTGTGAGTGGCGGTGGGGGTTGTGGTGGCATTGCGGAGACGGGGAACGGCGTCGTCGACGTAGCCGCGGCGGGATCCTCGTCCATCGCAAGCTCCTCCATCGTCATCTCGTCGTCGTCCGAGCTCCCCGGCTCGTCGTCGCTGCTCATGTCCTCGTCAGAGTCGAGCAGGGACCCGGCCGAGACGTCGCTGTGCACTGAGTTGCCCGTTACGGGCAGCTCACGCGCGGGGGCGATGTCTTCTTGCGAATCGTCTTGCGAGGACGCCCCGAGCATGGGCGCGTCACGGTCGCGGTCGCGTGTGGACTCCTCGCCTGAGTTGAGCGCGATTACGCGCGCGAGCTCTTCGAGCGCGGAAAGCCCGCCTTGCAGACGGCCCTCAGCGTCGTACAGGTGTGCAAACTCTGGCGGGCGATTGAGGAGAGCCATGTTCGAGCAGTGCAGCAGCTCCGCGAAGAGCTCGCAGATGCGATATCGCTCGAAGGTGAGCGGCGTGATATCGCCGACAGTCGTCCGTACTGGGCCATTCTGCCGCGGTGATTAGTGCGCAGAAATAATAGCGTGAAATTGGACCAACAAAGGACCGCGGTTTGCGCAAGTAGAGTTGGAAGACGTCTAGCCTTGCGCACAGAATGTCGAGTACGGCGCCCAGATGCACCACCCCCATCCGGTCCACCATCTCGCGCAGCGCCCGCTCCAAAGTTTCGCGTCCGCCATCTTCATCAAGCGCGCTCGAGTGCAGCTGCTGCTGCACTTGTATGAGACGATTGCGCAGCGTGTGGAAGAGGTACGGCTCAAAGTAGTCGCTGTTGTTCTTCCGTATGAGCTCGATGATGATCGCTATCGAATGTACAACTGCAGACGTGCAGGACGCGCGGCTGGGAAGCGTGTCTCCCGAGTCCTCGCCTGGTGAGAGGGGAAAGGGCGGGAAGTCGGCGAGAATGTACTCCGCGAGCGTGGAGACGCTATCGATGCGGGCAAGTTCGCGCGCGAATCGATTTGACGCGGGGCCGGTGTGTAGTTCTGCGAGCCCAGCGCCGGGGGCAGGTGTCGCCATCGAGATGATCCCCTTTATAAGCTCCGCAACGACGGTGTGCACGTCGGGCGAGTGTGTCGGCGACAGCAGCGCGAGCAGGCGCGTCATGAGGTTCTCCGATGAGAGCCACTGTCAATCCGTGTAAACGCGGGGAATACGCTGCCTGCCGCAAGCCGCAGCTGCAGCCGCAGGGCGAATGACGCAACGCACCTCGAGCACGCCGGCGCCGCCTGGCTGCTCGTCGAGCTGGATTATGCGGACCAGCAGGTCGACGAAGGAGGGCGTCTCGATGTGGCACAGAAGCCGCTCGACGATGTCTGGCTGCGCGCGGATGAATGCCAGCATCTGCTGCCGTCAGTATGTGCACGCATACTATCGCACGACCAGACGCACCTCTGCAGGCTTTTTACTCAGGAAGACGGCGTTTATCTTTGCAAAATGGGAGGCCATGACCATTTGCGTCTTCATGTCCTCGGGTGAGCGTTCGAGGACGGCCTCCCAGAAGGGAATAAGCAATTCGTTCTGCGAATTGACGCATGTCTCCACGACGGACCATATCTCGCTGCAGAGGACCTCCGTAGCCACATACGGGTACCTGCTTGCAATCAGTATCATACCTTGCACAGAAAAGCGCCCATGCGCGCACTGACTTGAACTGGCCGCGCTCCTCACCCTCTATTTGGCCGGTCACATACATGAGCAGCCGCTGCAGCACGTCTACCCGTTGGAAATAATCAATCAGGCGAGTATTTTGCGCCTTGCACTCCTGCAGCAGGTCATCCTCGTCTAGAATTGCCTCTACGGAGACGTCTTCCTTGTCCAACAGGCTGTCAATGGCGGATGCATTGTGGAACCCAAATCTGCCGCAAAAAGATCAGTTTCGCCGCAAAGAAATGCGGCTGGACCCAGGCGTGCCTCCAGAACATGCAGTTAGGGCGGATTCTGCGAGGCCAAGGTGGTGGAAGAGAGCAAAGCACAGAGAACCCAAATAACCCTCATCAGATCGCCTATCAACAACCGGCGCTATTCTGGGACTTCTCTGCATTTGGTCTATGTACTTACAGGATCTACGGCTGAGAAAAAAATTCAAGGCCCTCATTCGATAATTAGCTACGAATGGACACATTGCGCTTGATGGATTCATTTTCAAGGCTCGTATCCAAGAAAATAATTACTGTAAGATCAATTTGTCGCTACGCACAAATGTAAGTCGTGGCGTATATACAGCAGTTCGAATTTCTCTAAGAGAAGGGTGAGGAACCTCAGTCCAAGGATGACGAAGATACGGCTTCTGGCATTGTAGGTAGCTGGGTCGGGACGTAGGGGAAATAGTGTCCTTTAACCATCGGAGTCCAAATCCAAGTAATCACAGAGTGCCCTGTGCCAGGGACGCAGGATGAGCAGAGGTTTGTGCAACCTCCTCTACGCACTCTTAGTACAGCCCATGAGGTCGTCCTCATCCACCGCAAACGTAATGGGGGATCAGGGCTGGCCGTGGCGGTCTTGGGACGTCGAAATTATGACGGCGCACATGCAGGGTCGGTAGGCCTGCCCCGGACCGACAACGGGGATGAATCCGCAGGAGAAATTCGCAGCACACATACGAAAAGACGGATTGGCGAAGCTTCCTTTCTTGAGTTCAGCTCAGCGTACGTCCCGACGACACAAAACAAGGAGACAAGCGCATGAAGCTCTAGCATAGAAAAAAGCGAGGAAACTGGAGAAGAGGGGAGGCGTGCAAATAAAGTTGAGAGTCGAGTCGTATGGCATAGACGAGAGGGAGCGAGCACAGAGCTGGGATTAATCTTGCAGCATCTTCCCATCGCGCACAGAGCCCGAACCAATCGCGACCACTCCAAATAAATATCCGGGACCAGACGGCCTCTAGCGCGCCGTGGGGACTTAGGACTCTGAGCGCGATCTCGCCGCGATCGTCTCCTCCGCACACTCCCAGAATTCCCCTCCTCCGTTCTTGCTCTTGATCACGCTTAAAATATGGGGGTCGTCGATGCCCCGCGGAAGGGGTACAAGCCGCCGATCATCGCACGCCAGCAACTCATGCGGAAAGCGATATTGGTAACGAAGACCCTCGGGCTGGTACAGCGCGACGACACACATGCGCAGGGTGGGAACGTCGAGGAACGCCCACAGGGGGTGGTACCACCGGGGCAACAGGCGCTGCGGGGATCCCATGTCTACAAAGCACGAGAAGTGTGTGAGGTGCAGGAAGCCCGTCCCGGGCTTGAGCACCGGGGCCGGCGGGGTGGCTTGGGGTTGGTTCGGGAGATATAGGTGGGATACCTCGTTCGCGTCCCCACCCCTATCACTAGCGGTGGGCCGAATGTGGTTGGGCGGGTTGGCGAAGGAGTGCGAGAGGTTGTGGGGCTGCGCGCGCGTGGGCCGGACGACGTCAAGGTCCTGCGCGAAGATGGACAGCCGCTCGATGTGCGGACAGCACTGGTCGATCAGGGCCCAGAAGTCCTCGAAGTCGCGTGGGGCGGGGCTCATGAGCGTGAGCTCCGTGACGAGCGCCAGGAGCTCCCGGTTCTTGGTGCGCAGCGTAGAAGTGAAAGCCCGTGCAGAGGCAAGAGAACGCAGAACAATCCGTGTATATAGCACCGACTCTGCCATTCGACCGACGGATTTAGATACCAAGGCCAGAGAAATCGCGGTTGTGCGATCTTGAGCAGCAGCATCTTGGACGATGATAATCATGAGGTCGTCTGGTAGGAGCGCATTCGCCAGACTGCGACATTGAGGTAAGTTTTACGCGGAGCTGGCTGAACGCATACCTAGCGTTTGTAGGGGTCTCAGAAACGATGGGAATCCTGAGGCCAGTTATCCATAGAACACAGATTTCTCGAGATAGTAGGCCAAGAAACTCGCCATTTGATGTCTTTGAGGTGCCCGATACGTTTGAACAGCGAAATTGACATCGCAGGCTCCCCAGTATGCTTGAAAGAACTCTAGAAGGGCGGACCTGAAGGGCTCGAGCACAGACTGTGGTACTACTGTGGTGGTTCAAAACAACCTGGATCTTGTGTGGCAGTGCTCTCAGTCGCAACATTCCAAAATAAATCCGTCAATGAATTAGAATTACAATGGCACAATGCCTGTCTATATCTTGCGCATTAATTACATATTAGGTTCACAAATACATAGCCCTCCTTCCACCTCGTTACGGGGTACTGATCAGCGTACGCGGTGCGCTCTCCAGCGGACGAGACTTCTGCCGCGACGTGCTCGCAAGTTTCCCGAACCACGTCGACGAGTCCGCAGACGCGTGCGTATGCGAGGAGTCATCAGAATCGCCCTTGTCCCGCTTCCTCGACTTCGAGCGCGCGCCCTTGAGCGGATTGCGGAACCCGCCGTGCTTCTTCTCTGATGTGTCCGCCGAAGACGGCCTCGAGGACCGCTCCTCGACAACTGGAAGTGGCACTGGGTCTTTCGCAGCGGACCGCACACTCAACCGCTTGATGACATCAGCGGGCAGCTCCCCGCTACCAACCGCCGCTCGAGCGCCGCCGCGTTGCCACGAGGGCCATCAGGTCGGCGTTGCTGACCCTATTAATGTACTTGGGCGAGGGCGGCGGAGGGAGCCGTTTCTGGGGCGTGCGGGCGGGCGGAGAGGTCTCGTGCACGCGCGCATGCACCACGGACGAGAACGTCTGACCTTGGAAGTGGGACCATGTGAATGATTCGTCCCGAGAGCTGGACTCGGTGCAGGGGACGATGGTGATGCGGTGGACGAGGAGCTGCGCTGAGATCTCGGCTCCGCGCGAGGTGAAGATGCTGTCGACGAAGAGGTGCGTGGGGGTGGTTCGAAATGAGATCTCGACGCGGTGTGGGGGGATGATATCGGAGATGAAGAGATGCGTGGGGGAGCTTGTATTGAGACCGTGCCGTATCCGGTGTCGACGTGCAGTAGGGCGCGGAGAGGGCCTGCTGCACCGGGGAGTGTGTCCAGCTTTGGCAGTGCTGGGGGAGAAGGCGAGAGCGGCGGAGAGGGCGGGAGGGGTGGAGAGGACGGGCCGCGTTCCATTGGCACGGCGGGGGGCGAATCGTCGATGGCGGGAGGAAAGCGGGGGATATGCGACAGGTTCTTCGACGAAATCTTCTTCCCCTCTTCTGGTTCTTCATCGCTGTCCTGGTCACGGCCAATTGCGGGCATCTCATAAACATACTCTTGCTCCGGCAGCTCGTCGGGGATGTCAGCAATTTCATCCGCCTCCAGCTCTTGCTCGCCAATTGTGGGCAACTCATAAACATAATCTTGCTCCGGCAGTTCATGTGGGTGAACTTCCTCCGCCTCCGCCTCCTGTTCTGGTTCTGGTTCAGCAACTGCGAATTTCTGCTGGTGTGTTATCGAAGCAGGCGAAGGAGGCTCGCTGCCACCTCCGTCATTCCCGGCTACAGGCGACTCCGGCGGCGAGGGAAGATGGTTGTCCGCCTGCTCACAACGTCAAATCAAGGCCTAACCAACTCATACGGCAACGTACCACTTCCTCTCCACCGACCGCCGCCGCCGCCCTTGTCCTCCTCTCCTCGC
>WIQG01000707.1:0-36185 GCA_014925785.1 Mycena galopus ATCC 62051
GCACATCACCATCTCCTCTCTGAATCCTTCCTTTCCGTCTATTCACGCGTTTTGAGCGAAGGAGCAGTGACAGCCGCGCTATACAGCAACACAAGACGGTATGAATCACAATCATGATCAGGTTCCTCGAGATAGAACGAGTTGTGCTGCTGTGCGAGATTGCGGCGCAGCAAGATGAGTACGCTTCCGTCCAAGCGCGGGATAGACCAAACTCGGACGGCACATCTGTTTTCAAACACTGCACATTCATTACAAACAGTGCACATTCACACAAACCCAGCACATTCCCCTCAAAGGCGGTATATTGATTTATCGCACACTACGGCGTTCATGGCTCATTTGTATGACAAGTATGACGATACAAAGCGCTATCATGATGATCAGTGTCGAACTAAATTTCTTTTTCATGTATTCCGCAAAAAAGCCGGGTTGGCGTCCCTCTTTGACTGATTGTAAGTTCGCGCTTGTTGCTTATTTTGATGGAGATAATAAACAAGGCATTATAAAGTTCGTTACTTATTTTGATAGAGATACTACACGAGGCAAGTTTATATTTGAGTCAGAAGTATCTATCAAGTCAGATGAAGCTTCAACGGCGTGACGCTGGCTGCATTCAAGGATTGAGATGGCCGAAGGAAGATCAAGTAAGTACACAGACAGACGTACCTGTTTGCCTTTACTTCTTTTGGGCGGCCGACCTGGAATGTCCGCTTCTTCGTCATTGTCATCGGCTGCACCCCGCTTGCGTGCGCTGGGGGCTCGAGTACGTATGTTAGTGATGATATTTGCCTCGTCGACTTCTTGGCGAGCACGGCGTGATCTCGGAGCACTCGGGCCTGCATCCGGTACCGGCTCGACGGCGGGAGAAGGCGCAGGGGGCGACTCGGGTGGTGGCGGAGGAAGTAATGGCAGCGGATTATGAACCGTCCTGGTGAACTCCCCAGAATACTGTGCCGTTCCCATGTCAGAAAAAAATCCCGCGCTCCAGTCCTGGGTAGGATCGTGCATAAGCGCAGTTGAGGGGATGGGCATATTCAAGTCGGAAAACAGAGTGGGATCGTAAATTGGATCATACGCAATTGCACGGCGGCAATGGGATCCTGGAACCAAGATGAAGTTCCTGGATTTGCGCTGTCGAAATCGGCCATCAGCGAATCAAGATCGAAATTGAAGTCAGTCGACAAGTCGAATGCGGGACCGGGAGGCCCGGATTGGACTAAATCAACTGTGCTGGGAACATCGTCTGACTGCGCCGCAGGCGCAGGGGCTGGTACTTCTGAATTTTTTGTTAGCGTAGATGAATTTAAGAACCCGACCGCACATCACCTTGCCGCGCTCGCGCAGACCTCACGCGGCCGCTCGAACTCGCTGACAAAGTAAGTGTTCTCTGGGCTGCTGTCCCTCTCTCGGACGCAACGTTGGTGTCTTTGAGCTGCGCTTTGAGGGCCTTCGTGGTTTCGTTAGATATACGCCGCTTTTCTGCCTCTTCGCTGATGCGGCGTTGGAGGTCCTTCGAAACATCAGCTGCGTCGCGAGATTCGGCAGCTCTGCGTGCGACGGCGGACTGGCGCTGAGAGTTGCGGGCCATACGGTGAGAAACGTCGTTGTTGGAGCTAGACAGAATTCCTGTTTCTAGCGACATTTTGATCTCGTCCGCCGAGACCGTTCGGATACTTTTTAAGTTTTTCAGCGTGAAGTATACTACGCTTCGCACGTTTGTTGTGCAGAGGCGCAGCGTAGGCAGCGGGGCTTTTTCCACCGAGGAGCATTTTGGTGGATTGCGCTGGGATGAATTTCGGTCATACGAGGAATAAAACACACAAAAACAAGTGCTTACCGTTGTCAATTTTCGATACTGTGGCCCCAAGAACACCGTTGGCCTGGATGCACTGTCTATATGTGTCCGTGTGTCCAAGCGTAACTTTGCTGAGAGCTGGCGCGGGATGATTATGGCCGGTATCGTTATGAACGATGAGGACTTTGCGGATGGACGAGTTCTTGGGGACATAAATCCATCGTAATGCACCGCGGGGGTAATTCGTAATTTTTCCC
This sequence comes from Mycena galopus ATCC 62051, assembly GCA_014925785.1. Taxonomy (NCBI): domain Eukaryota; kingdom Fungi; phylum Basidiomycota; class Agaricomycetes; order Agaricales; family Mycenaceae; genus Mycena; species Mycena galopus. The sequence continues at coordinate 2,053 of WIQG01000707.1, forward strand.
TGTACGTGGAGTCCATTCTCGATATGAGTATGAGTTGAAGGTTATTAGTGTTGAGTTGAACAGATTAAAATAGTTGATGATACGTACAGCACAGTTTCTTTTTGAGACCAGTGTGCGGGTGAATGATCCCGCTGCACGGCGAGGTATCCTTGCTGAGATCGTCGGCCAGAGGCAACCCCGCCAAGCCATTGGCAAGAAGGTCTTCGTCGACGTTATCGGGGATGGTGTGCGTTCGGTGCCCTTTTTGTAATTTTAAAGTCCAGCCACTGCATCCGATGAAGAACTTATGGCCGCGCGATGATCCCTTTGATGTCAAGATGTCGGTACATACACAAAAGTTTCCGATCGAATGAGAGAAGTACATACCTGAGGCTTAGGTTTGAGTATCGGTCCACCGCGGCATGGCTTGCCTGTGGAATCGACGGCATGACATTTGGCACTCCGTATGATCTTAATGAAACTGCCATCGGACGGTGAGAAGTTTAGATTTGTGATTCGGGATGACAAACTCACAGTACTACCCGTTCTTCGGCTGTGTTCCCTTCCGTGCGACGGGTCTCTTGCTGTGCGAGAATAATCGCTTTGCCCGGCGCTAGATCATCCAACTCGAACCGAACCGCAGTTCGTAATGTGGGATCAAGCTTATCGCACGCATGAGCACCCTTGCATCCGTACCGAATGCATCGGCAGTCAATAGCAATTGCGCCAGGCGAGAAAACGACCTTGGCGCTAGCGCTCCCGCCAAGCCACTTCCAGGAGTCGTTATCCTATTGCAAACGAAATACTCAGCATCAGAATTTGAAAATTAAATCAAAACTGACGGCGTTCGTAATGACTGTAGTGAGTGCAACCAACAATTTGGATGCGTCCCGAAAGTGATATTTCGGATCGCTAAGGTCCACGACGATCCCCGTTCGAACGTGATGGATCGGATAGATGGCGGCTGGACCATTCCGGTACTCCATGCGCTCGACGGTCACCTTCTGAGTTGGACGAAATTTCCCACTGAGCAGCTGTGATGTACCATTATCGAGCCAGACGGTGTCAGACTGCATCAATTTAATGGAGTTCTCGTCTAGCCAGCGGTAATGAATATTTGACAGGCAACATAATAGTTGTGCGTACCTTCCGATCCTTCATCAGGCTCCTCAAAGTCACTATCATGTTTAGACGAATTGTTGGCGTCTACAAAAATCATTTAAAAATCAATGACGAGACGGGGAATTATATAAATCAGTAATGAATATTTGACAGGCAACATAATAATTGTGCGTACCTTCCGATCCTTCATCAGGCTCCTCAAAGTCGCTATCATGTTTAGACAAATAGTCGGCGTCTAGAAAAATCATTTAAAAATCAATGACGAGACGGGGAATTATAGAAAGCTACGCACCAGAAAACGGGGGGATACTAGACGACCGAGAGGGATGGCGGAGTGCCTCTATCACCTCCAAATCTGAATCCGGATCTTCTGTCTGGGGTTCTGAATCCGAAGAGATTTCGATAACCTCCTTGAAGTTGGGCTCCTGCTTGCCCATGCGCGTCTTGACAGAGGCCACGTGCTGGACGTCGGGCTCTGTTCTGACGGAAAGAGCCGTCACCGCAAGGGGTACGGCTTCGATTTTCACATGAACCAGAGGGAGTGAGCGCGTCGTTGACGTGCTGAGCACGGAAGTAGTCGCCTTTTGTTGGACATAGTCGCGAAGAACAGCAACGTTTACCCATTCATACTGTAAACTTTTGTAGAGCGGAAACCGTCACGGTTACGATCCCAAAGTTTCGTTTCCAAATTACCGTGACGATTTGCGTCACGGAACTCGGGTTTCCATCAAAAATGCGTGATGCATCAAAAACCGCCGAAAATTGCCGAAAAAATACAATAAAATGACAATTATTCCACAGCCTTTCTGGGGTCAAGAAACCTCCCAAAATTTCCTCAACAGTCTGCCTGAAGATTTCGTCCATTTCCTTGCACTGGTTTCCAGTTTCCACCCCGCGTCACGCACAATCTCAGTGGGTTTCCGTTCGGGGACAAGCGGTGGCTGTGCGACAGCGTGGGAAGGTTTCCGCTCTACAAAAGTTTACAGTAATCGAGAAACTTCGCAGCGTTGCTTGTGATGTAAGTGGGATTACTATAATCGCACTTGAGCTTGAAAATGGACTAGAGTTTGAAAATACATTCGCTTCACCTCAGTTCTTGTCCGATTCCCTTCGTAAGTAGCGGAAATTAAACCGACGGGTCTCACCTTTCAGAATATTAAAAAAGTTTAGGGGAATCCTGTTGCAGTATTGACCTCGCGTCCAATCCTGATGGGGACGCGTCGGGTTGTTTGGTTCGTGGGGTTCATGTATTTATCCAAGCCTGTAGCCGATCTCTTCAGTCTGAAGAGAACGGTTACAGGTGCGTAGTATTCTATATCTAATACATCAGTCTGAAGAGAACGGTTACAGTGTGACCTTGACCTCTTGACCTACAACAGGTTATGGGCACCCGGGACGTTTCCAGCGCTACGCGCTACACTTTTAATTTGCTCGACAGCAAGAACTGGAAGACGTTCTCGTTCAAGGCTCAGAACAAGCTTGAAGATGAAAATCGCTTGAAGTATATAGCGACACCTGCAGTTCCGCCGACCATAGTTGTCCAGCGCCCCGCGCTGCCACCCGCGACGGGCACGGTGGATACCACGATTGTTAATCCCGACTACGCAGACTGGGAAAAAGGAAATGCGAAGACGATGTGTCGGATTACAGAGATGGTCAGCGACGACCAGGTGGCGTACATTCGGGACGCCAAGACAGCGGTAGAGATGTGGAATAACCTCCGCGCCATCTACGAACCCACAGGGATGTTGTCGATGATCGCGATTTCCGAGAAACTGGCGAACATCAAGTACAAGGGTGTCGAGAGCGGACCTCTCCAGGATCATCTCGATATCATCCTTGGGTACTCCAACGATCTAAAGCGAGGGAACGACCCAGTCAGTGATTACAAGCTCATCCAGCTCACCCTGCAAAGCCTTCCAGACGATTTCACCGGTATTGTACAGACTTTGTCAGTCGTTGGCGCGACGATGATGTTTGCTGCGGTGACTCCGATCTTGCTCGCGGAGGAACAGCGGCAGCGTAACCGGCTCGAGAAGAAGCAGCGCGAGGAGCACGCGCTCAAAGCGCAGACGGAGCATGTCGCGCTTGCGAAGGCACACGACGATGAGGTCGCCGCGAACGCGCTCAAGGCATACTTCGCCTCTGCCGGAGGAAGTCAGCGTGGTGACGGCAGACGAGCAGGACGAGGACGAGGAGGACGTGGTGGGACTGGCGGCGGTGGTGATTGGAAGCAAGATGTGACGTGTTACGGATGCGGGAACAAGGGCCACATCAAGCGCGACTGTCCCTTTAAAGGGAAGGAGCAGCTGAAGGAGAGGCTACGTCTCGCGCAAGTCGCGTACGACGGCGCCGGCAATGACGGGCACCCCAAGGTACTCCTCACGAAGAAGGCCACCAATGGCCTCCGGGCTGACGCGCTCTTCGTCGACTCGGGCTCGTCGCGCAACCTCACCTCTGAACGCGCGTCCTTTATCACGTACACCATCCTCGACAAGCCCATCCCTATCCAACTCGGTGATAACAGCGAGATCCACGCCGTTGGAACTGGAACGAGCGCGCGGCGCATCAAGAGTCCGACCGGAGTTCAGACGGTCCACTTCACGCGCACACTGCATGTTCCGAAGCTGGCGGGCTCGCTCCTTTCGGTCGGACAGCTGACAGCAATCCCAGGCGTCAAGCTGGAGTTCGAGGGCAAGATCTGCTTTATCAAGCTCCACGGTATTACGCTCTGCGAGGCTATTTTCAAAGACGGCCTCTACACTCTGGAACTGGCTGACGTACCTGAATCCACTGCGCTCCCGACTGGTGCCACATCCCTGCTCAAGGCGAAAACCCCCGCGCCCGCTGGCAAGCGCCTCGACATCCTCACACTGCACCGGCGCCTCGGCCATCTGAATATTTCCGATCTTAGGAAACTCATCTCAACAAAGATGGTCGATGGGCTGGAACTGGGGATTGCGGGGGACGATTTCTCGTGTGAGGCGTGTCTGCGTGGAAAGACTTCGCGCAAGTCGTTTCCAAAAGGAGGCCGACGGCGGGCTACTCGTGTTTTAGAAATCGTACACTCTGATGTATGCGGGCCGCTCCCGAATTCCATCGGCAAAATGGGCTATTTCATTACATTCACGGATGACCTTTCCAGTCATGTCGACGTCGACTTCTTGAAGAGGAAGAGCGATGCACTGGCACGCTTCCGCGTATGGAAGACCCGTGTCGAGAAAGAGACTGGGCAGAAGATAGGACTCATCCGCACGGACAACGGCGGTGAGTACACCTCGGACGAGTACGAGGCATACCTCGAAGCCGAGGGCATCGTTCATCAGACCACAGCGCCGCACAGCTCGCAGCAGGGCGGTGTAGCCGAGCGCATCAATCACACGCTGGAGGAGAGTGCTCGAGCGAATTTACGCGAGGCGGACTTGTCCATTGGGTTTTGGGCTGACGCAGTCGCGTATGGTGCCTACACTCGCAATTTCTGCCCAACGCGGTCCTCGTTGGACGGACGCATCCCCGAGGAGGTGTGGACGGGCCGACGACAAGACGTGAGTCACTTGCGGCCTTTTGGCTGCGAGGTGTGGGTCTCGGTTCTCCCATTGAAAGGACGTCCAAAACTCGCAGACACGGCAGTCAAATGCATTCTACTTGGGTATTACAGTCTCCCAGGAACGGAGTCCAAGGCATACAAATGTTACGATCGTGTCAATCGCAAGGTGTATAAATCTAGGGATGTGACTTTCTTTGAACGTGGACGAAGCTCGGGCTGGACTGAAGTGATAACGGACCTTCGCAATTTGCCCCCCGTCGTTCGCAATCCTCCTAATCCTGCTGAGGTACCCTCTACCCCCGAGAACACGTCGAAATCCCTGGCAGTGGACGGTGCCGACATTGCGAACTTCGAGTCCGAGGAGAGTGTGGATGAGAACGTAGGCGCGGAGGTGGATGTCGACGAGGAGGAGCACGCCGAGGTCGTTGTTGAGGTCCCATTGGGGCCGAGGACACGCAGGCTGCCGGCTCGTTTCGAGGGTATGGTGGATGAGCGCAGCAAGCTTCCGAAAGGTCGTTACAAGCACAAAGAGGCACCAGAGATCCAAGACGTACCTGAGCTTGAGGAGGAGGAGGAGCAGTTCCAAGCTCAGGCTCGTCCTGCACACATCCCGGAGCCTCCAATTGTCGTCCCGTTGACGTTCAAGCAGGCGATGTCGAGTTCTCATTCGGAAGATTGGGCCAACGCGATGATGGCGGAGTTTGGATCGCTCATCGAGACGGGGACTTTTGAGTACGTCGATGCGCCAGGGGGGAGGAAGATTGTGACGTGCAAGTGGGTTTTCAGCGTGAAGTATGACCAGTGGAACGAGTTTGAGCGGTTCAAAGCTCGACTCGTCGCACGTGGGTTCACACAAATTTACGGCATCGATTACAAAGAAACATTTGCTCCAGTCGTGAAGTTCACCTCCCTCCGTGTCATGTTCGCCGTCGCAGCGCACTTTGGTCTCACAATCTACCAAATGGACGTCGTCACTGCTTTCCTCAATGCCGAACTCGACGAGGAAATCTACATGTCGCAACCACCCGGGTTTCCTCCAAAACTCAACGCTGATGGCAAGGAAATGGTCCTGAGGCTGCATAAATCTATCTACGGCCTCAAGCAAGCCTCGCGGCAATGGTACCGGCTCATCGACTCCATATTCAAAGAACTCGGCTTCACGCGCCTTCAATCCGACCACAGTATCTACCTTTGCCGAAGCGGCAACATTATCGTTGTTATCGCTCTGTACGTCGATGACCTGCAGGGCGCAACAAACGACAAGCCTACTTGGAATTCTGTGAAGGCAAAGCTGTCCGCCCGTCTGAAGATGAAAGACCTCGGCGTTGCGTCGTATTGTCTCGGCTTAGAGATCTTCCAGGATCTAGAAGCGGGGACTGTCCGTATCTCACAGAAGAAATATTTTCAAGGTGTTCTCGAGCGTTTTGGTATGGCTGACTGCCGACCTGTGTCTACTCCGTTTCCAGTCGGCACGAAACTAACGAAGGACATGTGTCCCAAGACTGCCGAGGAGCAACAGCTCATGGCAGGGAAGGACTATCTCGGGGCGCTCGGATCTGTCATGTACGGGATGCTCGGCACCCGTGGCGACTTGTCTTTTGCAGTGGGAGTTTCGAGCCGTTTTAGTTCCAACCCGGGCATCGAGCACTGGAATGCGTTGATGCATGTTTTCAGATATATCAAGGGCACACTCGACCTGGGGATCACGTACCGGCGCGCACCTGGCCGTATGGAAACACCAATATCCGAGAGACTGCTCTCCTACACGGACGCGGACTGGGCAGGTGACAAGGACAAAATGCGCTCCACATCCGGTACTATCGTCATTCTTGCTGGTGGCGCCGTGTCCTGGATTAGCCGGCTGCAGAGTGTCGCTGCTCAATCGACAATGGAGGCCGAGTACATTGCAGGAAGCCACTCTGGCCGCGAACTTATGTTCGTACGCAATCTACTCGGTGAGCTAATGGGCGCTCCGCTGAATCATCCTTCCCCAATGCACTGCGACAATCAATCTGCCATCTCCGTTGCCGAGAATCCTGCGATGCACGACAAGGCGAAACATATCGCGTTAAAATATCACTACATTCGCGACCTCATCGAGAACAAGGACATCACCATCCACTATTGCCCGTCTGACGCAAACCCCGCCGACCTTCTCACAAAAATCCTTCCACGCGATGCGACCCTCCGATGTCGCCGTATGATTGGTTTGGAATAGATTGGACTGCGAGGTCAGTGGGAGTGTTGCAGTATTGACCTCGCGTCCAATCCTGATGGGGACGCGTCGGGTTGTTTGGTTCGTGGGGTTCATGTATTTATCCAAGCCTGTAGCCGATCTCTTCAGTCTGAAGAGAACGGTTACAGGTGCGTAGTATTCTATATCTAATACATCAGTCTGAAGAGAACGGTTACAGTGTGACCTTGACCTCTTGACCTACAACAAATCCGTTCACCACAGAGCGAGAAACAGGCCTGAGAAGACAAAACTCTGATGGGACCAACGAAAGTTTGCAGGATATAGCTTACAGCCAATAAAATTTAATGAGACTTCCGAGGGCCAATTATACAACCTGAATAAACATACCACACAAATTTCCGGGGTGAAATTCGATGCGGGACGAGTTCAGCAGACGAAAGTCAAAATAAGCGTGACAAGTTCTCGCAGACAATCCGACGTGACATTTTGTCACAGGGTGGTTATACTCACCTGTAGCGGTCATTCCGCCTCGAATTTCGCCCCGGAAATTTGTGTGGTATGTGCATTTAGGTTGTATAATTGTCCCTCAGAAGTCTCATGAAAATTTATTGGCTGTAAACTATATCCTGCAAACTTTCGTTGGTCCCATCAGAGTTTTGTCTTCTCAGGCCTGTTTCTCGCTCTGTGGTGAACGGATTCCCCTAAACTTTTTTTAATATTCTGAAAGGTGAGACCCGTCGGTTTAATTTCCGCTACTTATGAAGGGAATCGGACAAGAACTGAGGTGAAGCGAACATATTTTCAAACTCTAGTCCATTTTCAAGCTCAAGTGCGATTATAGTACAGCGGTTTCCGAAAAGCTTGTCAGTCGCAATCTTTTTTGGCTCGCAACCAACTTTTGATCGAGTGTTAAGGATTACCTGGTTTGGGAATCCGATCAGTCATGTGCTGCATTTGCCGTCGGCAATGGTCTCGTTGCCGTTCTCAGCCTACCTCAAAGCTTGTCCTTAAAATATTTTGTTTGCCTGAAAACTGGTTAGAACACTTACAGAAGATGTTTTGTGTGAAGCCTGGGCAAGAAAACGTCTGGATTATATAGTTGACTAAAAGTTTGCATTTCTGGTCTCGGTTTGGCGTAGCTCGGCTACGCTCGGCTAGCCCGAAGCAGTAATCCTTAGCCCGCCATCAAAAGTTGGTTGTGAGCCCAAAAAAAATAGCGACTGACAAGCTTTTCGGAAACTGCTGTAAAAATCTGGTTCTCGTCGCGTTAGGTGAAGCGTAGAAGCCGTGGAGATCACGTACATAGTTCCGAAATTCCATCAACGTGAGCGGTGACAAGCTGCCAATATATTCTCGGTCGGCGGGCGTGTGGATTGATGCTCCATGAATGTCGTGGGCCATTTCGGCGCGTCAGGGCGGGGCTGGTGGAAGTAATGGACGTGGTCGATGGGGGAGGATGCAAAAATCGGAACCGACGGGACGCTTACGTGTCCCTTACGGATTAGGTGGTTAGCCGAGCTTTACCGACGCACTGCACATTCTGAAATGGTAAGTGCCGCCTTTGATATGAAAGGCGGCACATCAGACGGAAAGTGCAGTGTTTGGCTAGAATATGCCGTGTTTGTAAATAGATGTGCCGTCCGAGCCTTGTATATCCTCGTCCAAGCGTCTAAGCATAGAGGACGAGAAACCAGCAGATGTAGAGCAAGGAATGATGTTCTCCTTGGGGTACGGGTACCTCCTCCTTGGCACGGTGGCGCGCAGTACAGTAACGAGGGAGCGTGATCGGTTCCCTATATCCGTTTAGATGCCAATCTTTGTCCCCGAATATCCGTCTCCGCGTGTGCCCACACAGCCGAGGAAATGTGGCGAAGAAACACACGCACAGCGTATACACCCGCCTCCGCAGCCACATGTCGGCGTCATTGCAGAAGCACCAAGCCATGCTGATGGGAGCGATATCCGCTGTCTGTCCTCGACGAATCCCCGTGTCGTGGTATAAGGGCACCAAATGCGAATGCGTCTGGTGCGCAAAAGGAAGACCTCCCGAGGTGCTAGCGCCACATTCTCGCAAGGCTCGGAGACCGGGGGCTCGCTTTCGCGACACTCGTACGCTCTGGTCGTGCACTCCGGAAAGTCAGGGAAGGGACCAGGACGACATGACGCGCGATGGACTCCCCAAGGATAGGTCGTGGTACAGCGGTCTGACGGGGTATACGAATCAACGTGGCCGAATGGCATCTCAGGGCGAATTCTAGTGCTTGGGATGTGATGATATGTGGAATGGAGTCGACTCGTGCTGGTCGAGGACGCTAAGGAGAGGAAGAGACGAGTCTGTAGAATGGCGTCGACGATGAGGTATATCTCCTGCCTTCGTGATCATGAGCGCAACACGCAGCCCACGCACCATGCGGCGTCGTTATAAGCGGGAGCGTCGTCTTTGGGAAACCAGCCCCGCGCCACGTCCGCGACGTGCAGGATGGCGGACCCTGAAGGGGCGCGGACCGATCGTCTGGTGTCAGGACGACTCTTACTACAAGGACAGCGGACGCGGCGCAGACCAGTGGAGAACGTGCGGGCGTGAGGGAAAGCGGAATTGAGACCGTCAAATGTGTTGGTGAGGCACAAGGAGACGCCGACCATCCGCTGATCATTTCGCAGCAGAGGCGTGGGGAACGAATTGAAGCGGGAAAGTGTCGTCGCGAGAGCAGGAGTCACCACGCGGTGGGTCTTCTTGTAATGGGTACCCGGTAAAGACGAGTGCCGCTAGAGGAGCGAATGGCGTTAGCTACGCGTGCGCTATGGGCACGAAGGATAGCTTACCATAGTCTTGCATGTAGGCACAAATAGAGGAAAGAAGGCGCCTTCATCAGCCGTGTATGTGGTGTAAGCCACCGCCGCGAAACGTCCGAGAGACGCAAGACCTGCTGTCCTTTGAGAAGGGGAATGGCTGACGGTGAATATCGCTCCGGCAACGAAAGCACATCATAAAGCTCCGCTGCGGACGAAGTGCGCTCCAGTGCCGGGCGGGATGAGCGGATGAAGGAAACCCAAGCCAGCGCGCAGAATGTACTGATGATACTGACAGAGATGTCGAGGGTCGGGTGTCTTGTTACGGTAGGCCATCTCGTCAAGCAGTCCGAGTTCAGAGACATCATTGGACGAGGCTAGTGCGCTGGAGTACACCGGGTCGTTGACGAGGCACCGCGTGGCCCTCGGAGCGCAAGTCTAATAAATCGTTTGTGTGTATTGGGCTGCGATTCCGGCGTTAGAATGGCACCACGTCGTATCCCGAGGAGGGAAGGTGCACCGAGATCGAATTAAGGTCGCCCGCCGCACGTCGTCGAGGAAAACCTATGCATCCCTTGCGAAATTTCGCCACTGACACGGAGGAAGAGCGAGATCGCAGAGGCAGACGTGGGTGATGGTAGCGGGATGCTTGGGTCCATGGAGAAGTGCGGTCGTCCTCTCAGCTCTGCGATGATATACGGAAGCCCTCCGTCCCCCGGGTCTGTACCTCCCTGGAGTAGGGTCCTTCGCCCGAAGTGAATATCGTGCGCTTTCCTTCGCTGGCAGCGCGTTGTCGAGTCGCGTCTTCAAGTTTATTGTCGAATTGATGTGATAGCAGGGAGGAGAGCCTACGCCTACTCGGAACTTAGAATGGCTACAGAGTGCATGGTGCGACAAGGACATACCGACCGGGAAATTACAGTCAGTCCACAGGAGGAAAGGTGCGAGGAGAAAGAAATGAGATGCAGCCAACGCCAATGCGCCGGGGGCATGGCGTCGAGACTCGAAAAAGAGTAGCGCAGTCGGCCGAGACTCTCCTGTCTCTCGGCGCTCCCGTTCCCACCCAAAATCTTGATTGGGAAGGAAAGAAGACTTGTGCGCGCGAGTGAGACGATCGCTCCAATAATACAGGACGGACCGTGGACGAATTGAGATGGAGGCGGCGCGCAGATGAGGAATGGACCATGACCCCATGTGGGTAGCGAGACGCGCCTTCTATTTCTCGATCTGCAGCCCCTTCGTCCTTCTTGAGACCGTCTCCCCGTGAAATGAGCGACCGCAAGGAGACACGTCGTGAAGACTCCTTGATTCCGATCCTCGCCCTGAAGGTCCCGTTGCCCATCTCGAGTGGCCGGATGAAACCCAAAGCAGCGATGCACAGAGCACGCCGAGTGGACCGGGCACGTCCAGGTCCCGTGAAAGCGTGGGCGTCGATCTGGTGGCTCGACAATGCCCTCGCGCTGACCGGCGCGACGTATCCTGCGCCGTCGATACCACGGTCAATCGCTCGCGTCCATGTGCTCGTTGTCCCGATGTAGTCTCCGGAGCCCCTGCTGCCATGCCCATCTCTCCTCGAATCCGCCATGGCGCATGGACACCTGACGGTGACAGAAAGCCCAATTTCGGCGGTGGATCCACGGTACCGGTCTTGAGATGGGGATGGGTGGATTCGCCTGCTTGGCCCGAGGAGCTTTAAAGGGGTAGCGACGACGGCAAGGATGATTCGGCGTCCCAGGTACAGAGCGGCCGCCTAGCGTCGATCTAACAGCACGAAAATTGTGTGTATCATATCACTTCTTCGTCGTGCTTGCGCTCGGTCGGGCTCAACGCCTGGAGAAACGCTATTAATGGCGCCGCGCCGACGCTATCGAGGCGTCCCGGAGCACGGAGGCACACTGCCTCCCTCGTCCAAGTGCTGACTCCTGAGGTCTCCAAAGTCGGTGGGGCTGCAGCGGGACGTCGCTCTCACCCTCAAAAGTCGGGAGGTGTGGATTGGTTTGGCTACTACACACTCTCCCCGTCATCGACGGTCCGTCTTGGAGGTCTCGGGAGCGCAGGGATGGCATGCCATCGTACGGCGGGGAAGTGAGTAAAAGCCCGTGCTCGAGACGGTCCAGCCAAGCCAAGCCCGCATCCCAAACGATGTACGTATCCTCCTACGATCGACCGAACTAGTTCGACGTTGCTAGCGTGCGTGCTTGCGGCATGGAAAGAGCGCTGAGGTGGTGCGTAACGCGAGGGTGGGTGTGCGGGCAGATCAATGCGTTCGTGGTCGCAGACCGGGACATCGCGTCGGCACAGCACGGTACCGTACCCCGAAGATGAAGCACGGCTCCTCATTTTGAGCGGAAGAAAGGAAGGGCGATGCGACCATCTCCGAAGGGAAGCGTGCACCGAGAAATGCAGAGGAGGGTGTGGTATGGAGAGGAGCCTGACGCGGCATGTGTTGTGGGAGTGGGGCCTTGAAGGTCGAGCGACACAATCCGCTAGGAAAGCGGGGTGCCACAGACGGAGGAACGCATGTTGCGAGACCATCACGCCGGCGGGTCGGGTGGATCCGACACGACGAGTAGGGGCTCCTACACAGAGAGTCGGATTAATATTAGCTGATTGCGCCCAAGGATGAGGAGGAGATGTACTAAGCACTCCAAAAGAACGGGATGGAGCTAAAGTCATCAGCGCTCTGGCTGGCTATAGGCAGTAGTAGCGAAGCTCCGTACGCTGCCATCCGATGAACCATAGCCCTACAATTCCTGCGCAGCTAATCTTAAGTAAACTAAAAGATGAATGGAACCAGGCGGAGACGCACCTAGTGGCCAATGCAGATTCGCCCGCATTCTACGCACTCCGTCCAATTGACGCGACAAGAAGTAGAGAACTCGCAAGACAGCGAGGAAAGAGCGCGAAAAAACTCTGGAATGCGACCCACATCAACAAGGGTGAAAGAAAGAAGGGGAAAACGCGCACAAATGGCATAGAGTGGTCGAATATTGCGCAATGCCGCAGCACATCAAAGATCTCGGATTGGTCTCTTAAAACCCCGCACAAGGACTGAGATAGAGCAAGGGTGATTCAAGCGATACTCCCTGAGCCATAGTTCTGCGAGAAAGTCGCGTTGTCGACTTCTCTAGTCTCCTGAAGCTGCGAATGAGTTTTCCGAATTTCAGTGTCCGCCCTAAGTCCTAAGGCTTTACCCTGTTCCTAAGGCCTTAGCCCAGGCCTTAGACTAAATCGAAAATTTTGGATGTCCTATACATAAAAAGACAATGTGCACAGCCTTTGACAGAAAGTCACCTGAGAATTCACGTGATGCTGTCGAGATGTTGCTGCCGGCTGTCGAGATGTTGCTCCCGGGTCCCACGACTCGGAATTCGCCGTGCGCGGGCGAAACAGGGATCTAGCCGTGTGCATACGGCCTCCGCGGATTTGTGGGCGATCTCCGTGACGAAGGCCTAAATGGTCCCACGCTCTTGAGCGAGCCGATCTCAGATCAACCACCCGATTTCCTCAACGCAACCTGCAGGATCGAATGCTCCTTCACTCCTGCCCTCACTTCACCCCTACACTGTCCCAGGTAAATACACATCTCATGAAGCTTTCAGTCCTTTTTATATGACATTTCCCTTCCCAATTACTTAGGTGTTTGTCTCAAGCTGCTTTTGCCCCTATCTGCCAAATCTAATCAAATCCTATACATGAAAATACTTCACCTCCGCTTTTCTGAGGTTTTTCTCCACTCACTTCTCGATAAATATGCAAGCTTTGTTTCTACTTTCTTTCAACTGATATATATTAATTGTCTTTAGGGAACCAACTCCTTCAAACACTCCCCAACACACTCACCATGATTCTCGACAGCATGAGCATGAGAATCGTGTTTTGGATAGCCCTCAGCACCATTGGGTGCCTCATGCAATTAATCAAGTCCGCAATCAAGCTGTAGGTGCTCCTTTTCAACAGGTTCCAGGAGACTTTTTTGGTGGTAGGCCAGTCCGGGAGCCTGTCCAACTTTTGAGTCAAAATACTCGGACTGCATTACAGGAACATCTAGCACATTTAAAGGCTCCTCTTCAATGGAACCCTGTTCCATATAGATGAGGCCAGCAGGTCAATGCTGCTGTAGGGCCTTCAAATGCCCTGCCTCCCAACCCTCTTCCTAATCCTCCACTGCAGCAGGGCCTGGATCCAGCACGTGGCCTTTGCAATGGATCTCGAGGAATTCTGACCAGAATTGCTGCCCATGTCCTTGAGATCTACCTCATTAGTAGGGAACACACTAACAAAACAGCATTCATTCCACGAATCTCAATTACTCGTCTTCTGAACAGATTGCTTTTGAAATGAGGCAACATCAATTTCCAGTTCGTCTCGCATTTTGCATGACAATTAATAAAGCCCAGGGCCAGTGTTGATAATGTTGGTCTTGACCTCCGCACTGATATCTTTGCCCATGGTCAGCTCTACGTAGCACTTTCTCAATGCACTTCCAGCCAAAGAATCAAAGACCTTTTCAAGAATGATACCACAGTAACCAAAAATATTGTATATCCAGAGGAGCTTCTTTAATACCAGTGTGTAATTATATATAATATAGTGGAAATGCACATACTGTGCCATTTCCTTCAATTAGTAGGGTCACGGGTCACAAGCCTCAAATTGTACGAAAATTTTGGTAAGTCACTGCGTCGCAAAGGAGATTTTGGCCTTAGCCGAGCTAGCCGATGGATGCCGACAGATGCCGCCCCATCAAATTCCCAAAAGGGGACCGGTTACTAAAGGTACAATTCGTAGGAAATGTCACACCCGAAATGGTCCTACTAATTGAACGAAATGGCACAGTATGTAGATTATTGTCTTATTTTGCTGTTGAGAATTTCCATGCCGAAGGCACGGGTCTTAAAGCTTGTTTGAGATAAGGCCTTAGGAATCACGTGCTTCTCGGCAAATAAAATGAAATATTTTATTTAATCTGATCACAATTTTGATTGCACAAATGCCTCCCAGGTCAAGCCCTTTGGCAATGTCAGCTACCAATTCACTGGTTAAATCAAAGCCTGGAAGAGCTCAAACAGCTGACCTTGCAGCAATTTGAGAATTCCCCGTGGAATGAGCATGGGCCGGGCTTTGTTTTGATTTTTCATGTAAATTGTGAGCTGGGAGCAATGAGCTAGCACTCCATGATTGTCCGCATTATCGCTTTTTTCAAGTCCTAGAAAAAATCTCCTTTTTTGGCCCTAAGGCCTTGTCTAAGGCCTAAGGTCCGAGGCCTTAAATGAGCCTAAGCCCTTAACTCACCAGAAGGCTCTCATTCAAGGCCTTAGGGCGGACACTGCCGAATTTTCTCGCCAGAATCCTTATTTAAGCTTTTTTTCGGGTGGTTGAGAGGAGCAGAGCCTTTTAGTTCTTTCGAGGTCTTCGCCGGTGGGAGATTACACGCAATTGAAGCAGCGATACGAATAAAACGCGTCGGGTTGATGTTCATTGTTGGTCAAGAACAAGCGCCGGTGTTGGTTCAGGCGTCTTGGCCTTCGCGTCCAAATATGGCTGCCCAGTGCTCCCAACCGCCAAGTCATTTCTCGCTGCAGTATTGCTTGATCTCTCACTTGTCCTTGGAGAACTTTTCTAGTATCTGCGACTAAAGAGCATTGTCAACCGCCCGGGTCCTCCTCAGTCTCTGGATGGCGGTTCTGCTTCTGCGCCCTTCTGTGCCATCGCCGACCAGCCCACCGCTGCCAAGATTCTTGCAACATTCCCCCGTTTCAAGAGAAAAAACCACAGACATCGCCGTATTATCCTTCCGGGCAGCGCGCTATATAATTATCATGCATGAGCGATCGTTTCCCGGAATCCTGGTGACTCTCTAGATCCGCTCGACTAGGGTTCACGGACGAACTTTCTTGCCAACTTACTATGGTACACCATACAGTTGGACACGAATCTCGGGCCCTGCATGTACCTGGCGCCAGCAAGCTACCTATTTGTTTGGGGCAGGTATAATCCCGCAGTTCTGGTTCAAGTTCTGTACTCCAGCTGTTCAAGTTCGCCTCCGCATGCGAGTCCTAGTCGGTTCTTGTCGTTCCTCTGCTTCAAATTATTTGTCCTGAATGATTTTCACTAAACTGCGCGCAGCCTCTCGAAAGAAACGATGAAGTTGCAACGGTTCAACAGAGAAACAGCCAGAGTCATCACTAAGAGGCGTTCAAATATGCATGGAAGTCCAAATAAACTTGATTCAAATGGAGGCAAACAACGGTGAAAGCGCTGCAGTTGGAACACTAACAATCGCGAAGTTGTATGTCCATCAACGGGGAAAAGCGCACAATTTAAATTCGAGACCTTTTTTCAAAGGATTTGACGACCACGCCGAGACGACCGAAGTAGACCCTGCCTTTCCGACGCTTTAATACCCGGGCTGGCGACGACGCCGAACCCATCCTCAACGATACCGATTCAGATATTTGGAGTTGAGGATGTTTGAAATGAAACAGTAGCTCTCTTTTACATCTCGCCGCGCCTCAGGCCGGTTCTCAACGCATTTGGAAGGCGCGCGCCTAAAGCGCGTCTAATTAATTTCAACAGCTTTCTGTCATGATTATGGGAACGTGCGGACGCCATGCCTCGTGGCATACAGCTTTCGTCTTCTGCCCTCCACCGTCTCCCTGCCCCTCGCTAGCTCCCCCGCCGTTCCATCACCTTACAGGATGCGTCGTCTCCACTCCACTAGAATCGCGTCGGACGCCTTCGCTGCGACCAAGGTAGCCCTCAAAGCGATCCAAGCGTCTGCGGACGCCTGTGCGCCACTCAAATCCGGTGTATCCACTGCTATAGTTCTCCTGGAGATGAGCGAGGTGAGCCTCCGAGCACAGCGCGCGCAATTTCAATCTAGTTACTCATGGATAACTGCAGAAAGTCAAGTCGAATAAGAAGGGATGCGAGCACCTCGCAAAGCGCTCTGCAAAGCTTGTACAAGATATTTGGACACAGATGCATGATATCCGCGCCACACTACCGGCGGAGGTGCTGGAGAGCGTTAGTGAAATCGAAAAGTATGTGCTTACTTCGTCGATTTGCAATTCTCCCCATTGACCAAACCTTACTTGCAGGTTATTCAAAGAAATCAAGACATTCTTCGAGGAGCTTCGGAGGGAGAATATTTGGAAACGATTTGCTCGCCAAGATTGTAACAAAAGCCAAATCGACGAGTATGAAAGACTACTGGACGAAGCAATGTGGCATTTCACCGTACGTCTGTCCCGCTGAAAGTTATCCCAAAGCATTGAACTCCGATATTAAGGTCAACCTGGAATTAAGCCTGCATCGTTTACATTTGGAATTTGCTGCCGCCGACGCGCAGAGACACGTCGCTGTGTTGGCAGTGTCACAGATTAGCGAAACTGAGCGCATGGTGCGTCAAGCATAGGATGATTTTCACCCTGAATATTTACGATCTATCGTGGACAGCAGCTTCTTACGCAGATACACGGTAAAGTGCTGTTCGCTCATCTGGGAGTCGGTATCTGACCGCAATCTAGCGAGCATCTATATGGGGAAGCATGCGGCCATCGTTTTTTTTTTAGATCCTCATTACAAATGGGCGCTCTGGTTTTACTTCAGTGGCCGCGCGCTGTGACACTGCTTCTATCTACTCCTAAACAGCCATGTGCCCCATTAGGCAATATTTGATTCCTGGACCAAATTAGGCCGCCGTTCCGAGCCCCTATTTCTAGTTACTTTCTATTTGTAATCGTAATTGCGCATCTGCGGAGGCCAAAGTTCATATATACAAAATCGGATATTTCTATGTAACATCCGAGGAAGAATTATCTGCGGGACTCTCCATTCTTAATTCTCCCGAAATCCTGCAGCGCAGACGGACGAGACCCTCCTGCGTCTTTGGACGGACGCTCCCATCGAAATCTTTCTTGGGGCAGGAAAGAAGACTGGCGCATGATAGCTTCAATGATAAATCGTACTCGGAGGACGGACCGTGGACGAATTGAGGTGGAGGCGACGCGCAGAAGGAATAGAAGTGGGTAGTGGAATGCGCAAGTATTCCGTGCTTCCATTTCTGGATCTGCAACTCCTTCGCCCTTGACTAGAGCGTCTCCCCGTGGAATGAGAGCGACAGGGATTATAGATGCGTCGTCAACACTCCTTATTGCCCCTCCTCGTCCTACAGCTTCAATTGCCCGTCTCGGGTGGCTGGAGGAGCTCAAAGGCGGCGATAGACGGAGCACGCCAAGTGGACGAGGCACCGCAAAATCCAGCCCAGAACATGAAGGTGTGGGCGTCGATATAGTGCCCTGACAATCCCTTCGCGGGGGCGGCAATGATTAGTTAGTAGTAACAGGAGGCAGAACAAAACCCTTCTAGCTCATATAAATTGTCGAATTATCCGGTGTTAGTGGACTACATTTCGGTAACCGTTCAAGCCGTGTGAAAACGGTTTAAAACCGTTTCAGCCGGTCCGTACACGAAAAACGAAAATCAACGTTTAAAAATCGTGTATAAACGTTGACAAACGAAAACGATTGGAGCCTTAGGCAGGACCAAATAAATACATCAGAGCTGTGACTGTGCCATAGCCTCAAGTCATTTTAGTATTTCTTGCGCACGTTGAGTGGATGACACCATTGAATTCACCGAAGAGACATTTGGAGGAGGTACATCCGAAGAATGGATGAAGATGAATATTTTGACCAGGATGCCAGAGGTTCGAGAAGGGAACCCACGGTGCTCGAACCTACGTGCACGATCGTTAGTTGCCAATTATGGTGAAGAAGCATCGTACCCTAGTCTGACAAGACAAGTACAACGCTCGTAATCCGTCAACCGTGACGCAGATAAGTCAGCGAAATAAAATCGGTACGTTGTCGGCGACGCATTCGTCGTCCGTAGGACATGGTTGAGTTAAGTACCGTCATCCAAGACAATTCGTAGAAATCCGGAGTATGAATGCTTGAGAAATCGGCATGGAAGAACTTCACAGCTAACAGGAACCGAATGTGGGGAAAGACTGGGCGGGGCGTTGGCAAAGTTATACGAGGAAATGCCAAATTAATTGGCTGAGTTCATGGCACATAACAGATGTGAGCATCTTACCTCGGAAAGCACTTTGGGAAAGTGGAAGATCGGGCGTCGGATAAGACTGTGAGACGTGAGTTGGTTTGATTTGGATTAGGACCGAATGTTCGGATGTACATGTATGCACGCTCGCCCACTGAGTGGTCCAGCGAAGATACTAAATACATCCATATCTTAGTGCAAGATTTGAAGACGATTTTCGCGCTCAACGTCCATGGTGCCAAAGCGTGCAGACAGCGAGAGAGATCGTGTAGAATTGTCGATAAAGACAAGTTTGGCCGCACGTAGAAGACTAGGAATTTGAGAACCCCCCCAAAAAAAACGCGATTGTACAGATGTGCGTTCCACCGCCCGCCATTCAAACCTCCGAGCTATTGTGGTGTTCACTCGAGATCGCTGGAGATGCAGTGAGCCGGGAGGAAGATCAAACAAGGAGAGACGGAGCCCACAGGATATAACTAGAGGCATTGGATCCCTGTTCGTCACAGGTGTTGAGGAACCTGATGTAGCGGGGTGGACGTGGAAGAGAGGAGAGACGGAATGATGCCTGATCAATATGATTACTTATAACACCCGGGCCGCCGCCTCCCATCAAATCCATCTGGGCCCGCCGTTTCGTCTAAGTATCCCCTGTCTCTCAGTTCTCGGCCGACTCGGCGAGCTCAGGAGAAGCTCGCGATCATCTGCGATGGTCCACAAGGCGTCTCCGTGGGTCCACATAGATCCTACTATGTGAATGCGATGACTTTCAGTCCACATCTGCTTCATGTTATCTCTTATCATATTAATGGACAACACTAATCCATGACATCTCTACGACCCGCACCGTTATAATTGGGCAAGCCGCGGGCGTTCGGCAGGGCTCGCCCAGGTTTGAGACTCGTATCGGGCCTCGATCTGTGCAAGTTGAGTCTTAAACTCGTCTGTTGTGAAAACACCGAGGTGAAACATCTCAATGAGCTGTGCCTTCTCGTCGAGAATGAGACGCCGCAGTAGGTGGTAATTTTGAACAGCCGGATCAGTGGTATTTCTGCAGAATGAATCAACCAGACACAAAACGGATGTTAGAACTGAACGTACTGCAGACAGTTGGGTGTATCTTCAAAGACCGCTGGGCGGTGATTTTTTTGGCCGACCGCCGCATATTTCCAAACTCTCCTTTGTGTTGTCTGAGATGGGCTCATGTCCTTTGCTAGTATGTTCGCCATCCGTGTCTATAACTTATGATAAGTAGAAGATCCACTAATGGAATTCGACTTGCCACCATCCCAAGCAGCTGAAATCCACCCGGTTCCGTCAGATTCGTCTGTATACTCTTCTTCTTCTTCATCAAACTGCACTTCATTCACTTGGAGCATATGTTAATCCCGCTATTTCGGTTCAGCTTGTTTAACCCACCTCGGGCAAATGAAGCATCCGCCTCGTTGGATAATTCATAAAGCGGGTACCCCAAGTGGAGGGCAACGTCTTGAGTGTCTGGATTGAAGCCCTTCCCCTGATGGAACTGACGCAGTCCGAAATAAACACTGGTATCCCAGGACCATCCCTGAAGTATTGCTCCAGCTCAATAGACGGGAACCCAAGTTGTGCGGCCTCCTGCGCCCTAAGACGCTGAGCCCCCAAAAGATCGAGGGACCAATATGCAGGGCAGTCCGGCCATCTGAAAGACGACGGACCAGCTTGAAAGTGCTCCGGGGGGCAAATGAATAGGAAGCCGGGGGAGGGTGCTCTGCAGGTGCGGAAATCTTGAGCAAGAATTCCACAGCCCGCACTAAAACTATTTCCGGCCGTTAACGAAGATACGAAATAAATTGTGGGGTGGTACCATAATCCTCCAAGTTGGATGCAATGTGGAGGCGAGTGAATATTTCGTTAGCTTGAGTAAACCAGGGATTGTCGTTCCGCGCCGTCCAAGCGCCCATTCCGATGGTAATGTTCGACACCTGATCGGAATTGAAACTTGGAAAATAAACATGATTAGCCCACCGGACAATCTCAGGAATAAGATCAAGTACCGAGTCCAGTTGTCCTCCATGACTTCTCCCACCACCTCTCGACTTTGCCAACAACTATGATAAGCCTTCGCATTCGGCAAAGCTGCTATTTCAATATAGCCTTCGAGCTCATTGCGTGAGTCACAGTAAATTACTGTGCCCAGATTCACAGTTGCAGCAGCAGCGATGATAGGTCGATACTGTGCCAGATCCGCAGAACATATGTTGTGATACACTTCCAGTGTCAGGGAGTCAATGACCTGGTCTTCTGTGTCGTGTTCTCTCCGAGAAAATATTCCCTTGTCAGGAATATCATGCTCGAGGGAAAGCCATGTACGGTGACCAGATCGTCTGAACTCCACACATAGCCGACCAGTTGAGGGCCGTATCCAAAATGTGCATTCATAATCGTGCTGGAATCATCGGGAGGCTGATAATATGCAAGATCACTGGACTCACCAGGTGCAATTGGACTGCGGAATAAGTATAATCTTCGCCATCTGCGTCAGCGTAAGGAACATTGAGCACTGAGTAAAAAGTTTTTTTACTTGGAAATCTGCATCCTTTGGGCAGATGAGAGCCTGCAGATGGGAGGCAATGGACACACATACACTGCAACCATGAATATAAACCGTTAGGATTGGTGAATGTCGATAGAGGTTCACGAATTGGTGAAAAGGTATCAGATCTAATTCAAAAATCACACCTCGGCAACAGATTATGATCGGATTCAGAGGTCTTACCATCGTACAAACAAGCGAGGTACGAGCTAAAATGTTTGTAGTGTCTGTCTACGAGAGACTACATCGTGGAAGAGTGTAGCGTGTATGCCCCCTGAACTTGCAGCTGCACACATCTGAACCAAATTCGGATGACTGGATATAGTTTAGCCGCATTACGAGGAACACAGAGATTTAGCCGGACTTGCCGAAGCGACATATATGTTGCGATATCTTGGCGCCACTCCTACAAAGGGAGTAGAAGAAATCAGGACATGTGGATGCAACACACCTCCTCAGCGCTTTGCCCTTGGTACATTGCCACCATCAGCTTACGCCCTTCCACTCTGGCAGAGTATAGTCGTCGAAAACTCGGTCTTCCATTTTGCCGCCGAACAACGACACCTGTGTTCTCATTCAGGTGTATCTCATGGAGAAGATCTATTTCTCCAAGTGGAATCATTCGGAAGTCTAAGTGAATCATAATATTCAGGTCCTTATAAACCATGGGACCTCGAGAGACTTACCGGAGCGCACATTTGGAGCGGTGATATAGTTCTTCGTGACGGTCGTGAAGGTGCCACCCGCAACAGTGAAATGCTGCGACTCAGAAAAGATAGCGCCACCATATCTGCATAGACGCTCATTAGACTCCAAGATTCAAGCGAGGTGAAGTGCTCACGAAGCAGATCCAGCATACGCATCAGGCTCGTTGTACATGGAAGGAAGGAGAAGAGACGAAAGGCGCCGCACCACGGCTTTTGAGAAGTCTAAATTACGCCATCGGCCTTCATCGGCTGTGTCTTCGGCTTTTACGGCACGGCAAATCTTTCTGCGCAAGTTTCAAACCAAGACGAACGGGATCGGGGCTTGAAAGTTAGCAAACGAATGTTAACTGCGCGGAGGAATTGATTACAGCTCGGCTAGAAAGTTCACGATGTTGGAGAATGACAGCGCGGGATGACAAGTTTAGGCCTCGTTTTTGTCAGCCGTTTTGCGTAAGCTCTGTCAATGGGGTGTGCAACAGTGTATCTGTACTAATGTTCAACGTGGCGTATTTATGGTCAGGGCTATGTATTGACATTAAAGAACGTCCCTGGCTATTCTCGAGGATAAATAAGGGCTCTGTGATGAAATATAAGTACTAAGCGCGCGGTAGTGCCGCGTCAAAACATAGCCACTATAGTTTGTGTGGGGGCAGTCATTGTTAAATGCGTAACTTCTCCTTTTTGCCTATCGTCGTCCCGGGCCCCGGGGTAGGTAGCTGACTTACCTGTTGAACTTAAGTCTGCTCACAATTTGGAAATCTATCTCGCACTTGACGCGTTCTCGCCGCTGGCTGGCCCCTTGGTTACTCGTCTCTGACCAGCGCTGCCACAATTCTCGAGACTTCAAGGTCTCAATTCTCGAAAATCGCACGGCAAATCTAACCAGCTCTTCTCCTTCCCTGGTTCCAAAAATTTCAGTCCCACGCAATTCTCCCGAGGCAGCGCAGACGGACCAAGAGCGAATGTTTGGGTCCATGGAGAAGTGCGGTTGTCCTCTGCGACGATATACGGAAGCCCTCCATCCCCTAGCGCTGCTGTGAGCGAAGGGCGTTGGCGCCAAGGAGGCGTAGAGACGCGTTGCGATCCCCAGGGATGCGCGGATAAATGTGGTGCGCCAGTCAAGCGCGTTGCGCGTCGCGTCTTTATTGCTCATTTGATGCGATAGGAGGGAGGAGAGTCTACGCCTACTAGTGCCCATGGTATGCGAGAATAACATACCGACCGAGAAATTTCAATCCACAGGAGGAAAGGAGGGCAGAGAAGGAAATGAGATGCAGCCAACGCGCTCGATAAAGAGCAGCGCAATCGGACGAGACCCTCCTCCGTAGGATGCGGAGGCACGTCGGCGGGACTCCTTGGTTCCGCTCCTCGCCCTGAAGGTTCCGTTGCCCGTCTCGATTCCCTGGAGGAGTATAAAGCAGTGGGTGATGCACAGAGCACGGTAGACGAGGCACTCCGAAGTCCAGCCCGGAACATGAAAGCGCGAGCGTCGATATGGTGGCTCGACATTTCTTTCGCTGACGGCCGAAGCCCCAGAGAATGCGGATGGGCGCGACACACCCCGTGCCGTCCATACTACAGCCAGTCGCTCGCGTCCCTCAGCTTGTTGTCCCGATTCAGTCTCCCGGAGCCCCTGCTGCCCTGCCCTGCATCTCTCTGCGGTGGTGCGCTCGGACGGGCTCAGCGCCTGGACTACCAATAAACGAATCGGCGGTGACGGACCCCCCTGCGCTATCGAGGACATATCGCACCTGGACTCAGGGCAGGGAGACAACGCTTCGTTGGCGGCGGCGGCGGCTGGGACGAGTTGATGGATCCCTCGTGATACTCCTTTGGTCGCCCTCGCAGAGCGGCTCGTGCGTGTCCTGGCGTCGATATCGTGCCGCAGAACTCGAATACTGATCAAGGACGCCTCTTTCCTAATTTAGCAGGAAGGCGCTTGCAGTCGGAGCAAACAGAGGACGCGGATCGGCGGTTACTAGACTGCACCGCAGCCTGGCATCGGGGACGTCGCGCTCCTGGAACACGGAGGTCGCAATCCGTCGTCGCTCGCATCCCTCTCGCCACGGTCTTGAGGGGATTTTCCCAAAGGGGTGGGGCCAAGCCGGGAGCTTTATGGATCGACTGGGTCGGGAAGAAAATGTAGACCTCACTTCCTGAGGTCATCTCTAGAGCGCAGCGTGGAACTCGTCGCAGAATCTTCGATCCTGTTCTCTAGAAAGAAATCCTGCAATATCGTTAGGCGGGAGCGTGCCGAAGATACGTAGAGAGCTGCGTACCAGCCTTGGGGTGCAGATTAATGCGTTCGTTCTCCGTTGTTAGACGTCGCACAGTTGTTGCAGATGGCGGCGTCGGTACGGTGGCAGCACCGATACAGTCCCAGAAATCGCACCACGACCCTCCTCCGTTACTTGACCGCAAGCGTGCTCAGCCGAAGCACCTGGACAGCGATGTCGTGCGCGCGCCTTGGACACACGTGTAGCGCCGAGTGGTCAGTCGTTCGCCACCGTCTCCGAAGTGCAGCGTGAACCGAGGAGTGCCGAGGAGGGTATGGTATGGAGAGGAGCCTGACGAGCGACACAGTCCGTCAGGAAAGCGGGGTGCCACCGACGGAGGGACGCATCACAGGGGCGGGTCGGGTGGATCCGATACGACAAGGTAGGGCTACTGGACGGCGAGTCGCATTAGCAGCTGATTGCGCCCAAGGATAAGGCGGAGACGTACTAATAGGACTTGGCGGGTACGAGGTCTCGCGTGCCTTGTTGGTAGATGCTGCGCTGCAGAACGTAATGGCAGACCAAGGGCACACGCACGGCGCCAGCCAGAAGGACGAGATGTAGCTGAAGCTGAAGAACGAGGTCGTCATCAGCGCCCTGGCTGGCTATGGTTAGTAGTGGCGAAACTTGGTACGCTGCCAGCCGACGAAGACAAGTCCACAGCGACGCAAATCGACACGGACTAGATGGAAGCGGGGAATCGAGGACACAGAGGGAGCAAGCGCGTTTCGCCCAAGGGTGCCGGCTGTTCCATGCTTTGCTCGCACCGCGCATTTCATTCGGCAGGGCAGGGATCGAAGCCCTACAATTCCTGCGCAGCTAATCTTGAGCACACCAAGAGATGAATAGGACTAGGCGGAGACGCACCTAGAGGCCAATATAGGTGACTGCGCATTCGCCAGCATCCTACATATGCGTCAACAGGGACGAAAGAAAGAAGGGGAAAACGCGCACAAACGTCATAGAGTTGTCGAATATTGCGCAGAGCGCATCAAAGATCTCGGATTGGTGTCTCAAAACCTAGCACAAGGACTAAGATAGAGCAAGGATAAAGCGATATTCCCTGAGCCATGGTTCTGCGAGAAGGTCGCGTTGTCGACTTCTCTAGTCTCCACTCTCCTGAAGCTGAGCTTTCTTGCCAGAATTCTTATTTAAGCCGTTTTTCGGGAGCTTCAGAGGAGCAGGGACTTGGAGTTCTTTGGAGGTCTTCGCCGGTGGGGGATTACACGCAACCAAGGCAGCGATACGAATAAAACACGTCGGGTTAATGTTGGTCAAGAACAAGCGCCGATGTTTGGTTTGGCCTTCGCGTCCAAATATGGCTGCCCCTTGATGCTTTGAGTTTGCTCCCAACTGCCAAATCATTTATCGCTGCAGTATTGCTCGCTCTCTCATTTGCCCTGGGAGATCCTTTCTAGTATCTGCGACGCAAGAGCACATTCAACGGCCCGGGTCCTCTGTATGACGATTCGCGATCGCGCGAACCCCGGCCGGGCCGGCCCGGTGCTTGTCAAGGTTTCGCGGGCCCCAAAATGCCTGAGCAGTCGGGAATGGCATTATGGCGGTACTGCTTCTGTGCCATTCTATGCTACAGAGGCTGCCAAGAGTCGGCTTCTGTCAAGATTGTCTGGGCGGCAACGCACGTGCTCCCACCTATAAAGCCCAGATAACCTCAGTAATTAGTGTGGGGATGCAGGGTGCGATCCCCACAGTAGTTATTGAAAAATCGGGTGCTCTGGCGCTCACTGCAATAATTTTGCCAATAACTTTCAGATAACTTTCAGTATTTTCAACACCTAGGGCATAGGCGTGTAGCTTGTGGGCTACACTGGATAACTTTCAATATGTATCGGCCTTGGGGACGTATCATGTTGTTGTACAAGCCCAAAAAGGATATATCACGTCATATATGCCAAAAAAGGAAATCTCTTCAGTGACAACAGCAAGTACAAGGAAAAATTGCAAAAAAGGAAATCTCAGCCTTAGGCACATATTGCACTGTCATACCAGCCCAAAAAGGAAATATCACATCATATATGCTCAAAAAGGAAATCTCATCTAGGAGGACAGAAAATACAAGGAAAAATCACAGAAATATATTACAAATTCCTCTTCTGTTCGAGACACCTATAACTCCCACAGAAATCTGGTTTAACCCCTTTCAACTAGAAGAGGCTTTGACTGTTTTGCTTATGTTGCAGTAAAAGCTGTGGTAAAGGTGCAATAAAGTCGAAATATTTCTAAGGAAGCACATGAGACCTAAGACAAGCTAGCTGTAACAAAGTCACAATAAAGCTTCAATATCTATCACCTTATACATGGATGTGACATCAGATGTGAGCTGCAATAAAGTCACAATAAATAAAGACACTATGAAGTCATAATTGTATGTAGGGATTAGGACCTGCATATGCTGTAATAAAGTTGCAATAAAAATTATTTTCCCATCAGAAAGCCATGGTCAACCTCTGCAGTACTAACCAGGTGCTATACGTAGCAAACCATGATGATCAATCCTTTTTTGGAATGTTTGTGTGCATGGGTGCCTCCACTGGGAGAACAATGTTCTACAAACAATACAGTAAGTGTATTCATTACCTTGCCCCCAACCACATACATTATCTTTTATCTGTAACTGTCATATGTTATCTTGTATATGTTATCTTGCCTGTGCCATGAGTAAGCATACCAGCTCATCAGATTCCTATCATGATCCAGATCACTTTAAATGTATATTTTATTCAATATAATATTCATTTAATGCTGGGTTTGCCAAGTATTTTGTGTTTGCACAGCAACCGAGGCACTGAGTACAAAACAGATACAGCCATATACAGTGATCTTTTCTCTACAACTTTGGTTTTGACTCTATTTTTGGATTTTTAGGTGTGCCAGAGCCTCTCAGGCTAACATATTTCCTTTTTGGGCCACTACACCTTTGGCCCAAAATGCAAATTGCTCATTTTTGCCTTCAGTTGGGCGCAAATTGACCATTGTTCTTGAGACAACTTGGCAGCTGTCATGTTCTATCAATGTGGATGGGACTTGAATCACATTTTGGGCTGGGGAAACAGTGTAACATGGAGAAAATGTCTTTATCTAAGCTGTTATCTGTTATCTTGCCTGTGCCATGGCCTGAATAAAGCATACCAGCCTCCTGGATTCATATCATGATCTAGATCACTTTAAATGAATATTTTATTTGAATAAAATATTCATTTATCGCCGGGGTTGGCCGAGTATTTTGTGATTTGTGCAGCAACCATTGCACTGATTGCAAAACGGATTGGACAGCCAGATTGAGTGATTTTTTCTCTTCAACTTTGGTTTGGACTCTATTTTTGGATTTTTTTGGTGTGTCGGGGCCTCCCAGGCGGACATATTTCCTTTTTGGGCCACTACGCTTTTGGCCCAAAAAGGAAATTTCTCGTTTTTGCCCTCAATTGGGCGCAAATTAACCGTTTTGCTTGATTCAACTTTGTAGTTGTCATGTTCTATAGGTGTGAATGGGACTTCCATCACATTTTGGGGTGGGGAAACAGTGTAAAATAGAGAGAATGTCTGAACTTCCCAAATTTGACTTCTTCCCTTACTACTTCACACAGACCCAGTGGAGCTCAGCCTAATGACTCTCCTCTCATAATCATATCTTATCTCAGTCATTTGAAGGTATTTTCTTTGTGTTTCAGGTTGATATACACACTTTAATGGCCAGGGGGAAATTTCGATATTCACAGTATATTGTAAGTACCACACATCCAGCTGGCTGTATACTTCGTCCTAATGCATCTGGGAGGTATATAGACACTTCTGAGAGACTTTGTGGTGATATTGGCACTAACAGCATTGAGATTAAAGGAAGGTATGTAGCACATGAATGTTTACCCTATCTGCTTCGTCCTATTATGCTGACCACCAATCCAACTTAATGAAACAATCAAAATGACATGCCCCATCCTCCAGATGTCAAATTCTACACCAATATATGGGCAGAATCATGAGAACTGTGAAATGTCAGTTCTACATCTATTCATTAATTGAGGCCCAAGGAAGCCCCATGGTACCAAATAAATAGTACAAGTGAGAAGCCACAAGGTAAAACAACAATCCCAAGCTTTATTTCATTGATTTTGGTCAAGATTTGAGCAAATTGTGTTTTGGATAGTGCGCAGGCTAGAGGCTATAATTTGCAGTTAAGCTCTCATGCTCAAAAACACTATCTAGTGGAAACTTGGCAAAATTCCTTCAAATAAAGCTGAACATTGCTTCTTTACATTGGGAAATGCTGTTTAGATGGTTTTCTTTGCATTATATGCAATGCTTAAGGCCCTATTGGACAAATGATCAGAAATTGTCACTTCACATATCTCAGGTTCAGGTCGATGTTTTGCCCTGATTTTTGACTCCAACAGTTTTGTATACCCTGGGTACATAGTAGGATGGTTTAAATCGTGTTCTAATGCTGCAAGGCAGCCTAAATAACATTAATATCCAGTTGAAGCCAGAACATCATCAAAGTCAATATGTAGTGGATTGAGGAAGAATAGGTGTTTCAAAACAGGTTCATACATCACATATGTCATGTATGATGATTGGAGAGGCACACTACATGAGGGAAAGGCAAGGAAAACAACAAATAAGCGAATTGTCCATGTGCTCAGAATTCATCTGTATGATGCCTGGAATAAGGAAAGACCATGTTAAAACACTGTCTAATGAGGAGATGGATATATCCTGGGACTGGTGATAGTGAGCCATGGCTATCTATGAGGTAGTAAGGTCAGAAGTCGAATTTTGCAAGTTCAGAGATTTTCTCCATGTTACACTGTTTCCTCAGCCCAAAATGTGATTCAGGTCCCATTCACACCTATAGAACATGACAACTACAAAGTTGAATCAAGAAAAATGGTCAATTTGCGCCCAACTGAGGGCAAAAAACGAGAAATTTCCTTTTTGGGCCAAAAGCGTAGTGGCCCAAAAAGGAAATATGTCGGCCTGGGAGGCTTCGACACAGCAAAAAATCCAAAAATAGAGCCAAAACCAAAGTTGTAGAGAAAAAATCACTCAATCTGGCTGTCCAATCCGTTTTGCCATCAGTGCATTGGTTGCTGCGCAAATCACAAAATACTCGGCCAACCCCGGCGATAAATGAATATTTTATTCAAATAAAATATTCATTTAAAGTGTCTGGATCATGATAGGAATCCGGGAGGCTGGTATACTTACTCAGGCCATAGCACAGGCAAGATAACATATGCCAGTTATAGGTGAAAGATATTGTACGCCTTCGGTGGCAAGGCAATGAATGCACTTATGTATGTAGGCATTGTTCTCCTGGTAGATGAACTGTGCACAATATCATTCCAATGAGGATGGTTCGCCATATACAGTAGATGCTCAGTACGGACAGTGGCAAAGGTTGATTGTGACTTTCTTATGGGAAACAACTTTTATTGCAGCTTTATTGCAGCAATATGCAGCATATGCAGCTCCCAAACTCTATGTACAAGGGCACATTCATCGTGACTTTGCAACAGTTCCATTGCGACTTTATTGCAACTACTACCCTCTACAAACTCTACACAAATGGTCACATTTATTGTGACTTTATTGCAGCTCACATCTGATATCATATCTCCATATAAGGTGGATATGAAGTTGTATTGTGATATTATTGCAGCTTTATTGCAGCTTCTATTATTTGGTACTCTGTTGTGAGGTAACACACAGCTTTAGTGGCAAGGTTGTCTTGCGTCTACTATGTGTTAAATCTTGCAATATTGCAGCTTATTAAAACTTTATCATGGCCTTCATTGCAGCATAGGGGAAACAGCCAAAATACTTTGTAGCTACAATGAGGTGGTAGCTTTTTCCTGTGGTTTCCTTTTGTAGCATATATGATATAATATTTCCTTTTGGGGCTAGTATGAGAGCACCATACATGCCCAAGGCCCATATTTACTGAATAGGTGGCAACCATGGTGTGACCCTTATTAGATTGATTGTGACTGCTCCAAGGAACTCTGGAGAGATCTGGACTTCAAATGATTTGTCACTTCTTTAGGTATTCCCAAGATGAACAGGAATTTTTTATGTATTTTGTAAATTTTCCTTGTATTTGCTGTTGTCACTGAAGAGATTTCCTTTTTTGGAGTATATGATGTGATAGTCCCTTTTTGTAAATTTTCCTTGTATTTGCTGTTGTCACTGAAGAGATTTCCTTTTTTGGAGTATATGATGTGATAGTCCCTTTTGTAAATTTTCCTTGTATTTGCTGTTGTCACTGAAGAGATTTCCTTTTTTGGAGTATATGACGTGATATTCCTTTTTGTAAATTTTCCTTGTATTTGCTGTTGTCACTGAAGAGATTCCTTTTTTTGGCATATATAACGTGATATTTCCTTTTTCTGAATTTTCCCTTGTTATTTGCTGTTGTCACTGAAGAGCCCATACTTATTGAAAGTTATCCAGTGTAGCCCACAAGCTACACCTCTATGTCCTAGGTGTTGAAAATACTGAAAGTTATCTGAAAGTTATTGGCAAAATTATTGCAGTGAGCGCCAGAGCACCCGATTTTTCAATAACTACTGTGGGGATCGCACCCTGCATCCCCACACTAATTACTGAGGTTATCTGGGCTTTATAGGTGCGCAGCCCATATACATCAGGAAAACCGCAAGCCACTATGGCGGCTATGCAGCACTAGCCGAGTGCTAGGCAGTGCTAGGCGAGTGCTCCATAGTGCCCATAGTAACTTGCGGTTTTCCTGATGTAAAATGTCAAAGGTCCCGGAGGTGACTTTAGCAGGTCCCGAGGGGCCCCGCTGTTCAACAAAGATTGATGTGCTGAGATTCATATTGTCGTAAGAGAAGCCGTGAACGTCTTTTGATTGAGCAAGCGTCTTTGCATCACAGTGAAAAGATAGGGACTCAACAAAGTTGAGCACAGAATCATACGACACAGTGAGGCCGCAGCAAAAGAGCGCATCAATCGTCTGATGCGCGCACCCAGTTGCCCACAGGAAGAGCCTGAATTCGGCCTGGAAGCCTAGGCAGCGATTTGAAGACTGATACAGAAGTTGTCGTGTCACGACTCGGCACATCTATGAGGCTATTAGAAATAGCTCTGGACTTCTGATATGTTCGTGCGAACCTTTTCGAGATGTTTTATCTTGTTATGCGTTCAGTTTGTGCTGCAGTCTCAAGAATACGGGTGAGGAAGGGAGTGACGTCAAGGTCCTCTTCAATATTCCAGGCATCGATGAACTCGGATGTAATAACACCGATCCCAGATAATATCGACGTCGCTTGACGTTCCTCCATCTGCTCTGCTACTGTGCTGCACGCAAAATCCAGCAGATAAGGTCGCATACACTCCAGCAATTTCCTCTTCTCATTCTCGTTGCGCATAATTGCTTCAACCAAATCTGACAATCTTGTATTGTCTTTACGGTAGAGGTGATTGCGATAGTGGTCATAGTGCCAATCGTTGGGGTTCAGCACCTGAAGAATGAGCTGGAAGGGGGGAATCTGCAGGGAAAGGAGGTGTTGTATAATGGAATCTATCTTTTCATATTCACTGCTGCGGGGTTTCGTGGTAAACGGACTTTCACTGGATAGCGCCTTGGAACACGATTCCGTTGAGTCGTGGAATGAATGCAGCGAGAGAAATCAGGGAGATCGGGGGACTCGTCAAAGGGTTCCCGAGGATCTTTGAGACGCGGCAAAACAGGTGCATCGGTACGAACAAAACCACCGAGTGTATTAACATCAGCCTGGCACGTGAAAGCACGCGGAGCCGAGGCCGGTGTGATTGGAGCTCGGAAACGGAGGCCTGAATCTGGCGCGGCCGCATGGATGGTCTCTGGAGCGGCTGAAGAGGTAGCTGCAGGTATGCTATCTGCATCCACTGAGAATCTCGAAGTACCGGGCAACGCGACGCGGGGTTTGGTTTTCCGGGGCATTGAAGGACCGGGGGCAGAGTTCTGAGGTGGATTAAACATCCTGAGGGACGAGGATGTACCATTCGACTAACTCCTTCAGCATTGTCCCCTTGATGCACAGCAACAGTCATATTCGACTCACAGGCAGCATACATTTGTCGCACAGAAGGTTGCCCATTTCGTCGGCGAACCACTGCGCGTCGATCAGCACTGAGTCAGATTTCGCTCTGCAGGTCAATCTCGCCGAGCAGGATCACAGGAAAATCTATCGATCCATTAATGAAATTCCGGAACGTTCACGGCATTCGCCTACCTGGACAAGATGCAGTATTAAGGATGATTTGGTTGACGTTTGTGACGCTCTTGAATGCTCCCCGGAAATTACAAAGTTTCTGTGCCTCAGAGGACTGTCAGGGAACCGCCCGTCCGTCCGTCCATCCGTCCGTCCGTCCGGCTCCGGCCCATCGCACTGCCCCGCTTCCTCGTCCGATCCTTCGTCCGGCCTCCGGACTCGCACCCCAGCCTGCGCCTCCATCCGGAACGTCACCTCCCGTCCCTCCGGACTCTGTTCCCTTCCGTCCGTCCGGCCGCTCTCACTGGCACGTGCTGTGTGATCAAGCTCGAGACCTCTGCCGATCCCTCCGGACACGTGCTACTGGCTAGTACTTAAAAAACCTCGCCTAGCGTGAGAATCCTCATCCTTTCTTCTCTTCGGATTCTCCCGCTAGGTGCGTATTCTAGAAACCTGTATTTAGTACCATTCAATTGAGTTGCTTCGGATTCTCCCGCTAGTCTCCCGCGCTCTGCGCCGAGCCGAGGTTGCCCTTACAAGGACAAGGAGCCAGGGCGGCTAATGACCTGAGAATCGAGAACATGATTGTGAAGAGTATGTCGAATGGCGTACGAAAAAGCCTGCTCCGCAATCATTCTGTCAAAGATGAGAAAGCTGAGGGGAGTAGATACTAGAGGGACCTGTCTGTGGTAGAAATGAGAAAAGGAGTGCTCAAAAATACCACCGGTAGTTACGATCAGTTATGCCGACCCAGCCTCGCTGTGTTCGCGCACAGCATTGATGTTACCACGGACCAGCTATAACGGATGGACTAGCGAGGACTTCCGCAGTACTAGCAATGATTGCACCCATGAACATGATAAAGGTCGGTTGTTTGGTGCCGACTCACCAGAATTCAGAGTGCTGGAGATCGTCCACGAAGAGCCTCGGGCTTTCAAATGCGTTTTCATGGATGCAAAGACCATGCTGGTGGGTATTGGATGGGCAGCCATTCGGAAGGATAAGTAGTGGTCAACGTACTCGGGTTGTGGTGAGCGGGGAAAGACAAGAGGTAGGCGGAACTAAAATTCCTGACATCAACCTCGGTCCTCATGTCATTTAGATAGCCGGCGAGGGAGGAGGCCTACCCGGTGATCAATAAATTTTGGGCCCATGACGCAGGCATAATTACGCGATGACTCAGGTGTATTACGAGCTGACTCAAGTGCATTACGAGTGGTGCCGCAAGTGCACAAACGGTTAATAACACCTACAGATTGATTGGGAAGCACCAGAGCACAAATAATATTAGTCTGAGCAGTGGAACAGAATCGTGATGTATATAAATGGGAAGGTAGGCAAAAAATTGTGGCCAGCCAGTTGCCCCCGCATGCAGTATTCGGAAATTCGCTTTTCCTCTGCTCAAAAGCGGACAGTTCACGTGATATTCCGCATTTGGGGCCCTGTCAGAGAGGTCTGTGTACGATCGGACATTCCCGCATACCTCTTGGGGAAAGAAGGATCACTGGACCAGATCAAATACACAGCCGCCTGTCAGGGCATCAACCCCTGGCTTGCCACCTGTCATCTTCTGCTCAGCCAATTTTTACCGATTTTCGCTAGACCTTGACACTGACACTGGGTCGCGCGAAGGATTCTGTTCC
>WIQG01000708.1:0-36157 GCA_014925785.1 Mycena galopus ATCC 62051
CTCATTTTATGGCCGCAGGTGGACTACGATGATAATGAAGGGACAGCTAGTGACAACAGCACCGGTGACGGATCGAGTGGTCTGAGCGACGATGGAAAGGAGAATGATTCACCGGTGTGTGACTGGTTATTTTTTCCTTTCAACGAACGTCTCATTCTTCTTCACGTAGTTCTCATCCGTTTTCATCTCGTCGCCTAATGCCGCCTCTGTGAGCTCCTTGGACCTTGAATCCGACTGGGCCATTACAGAATGCGATGCCACGAGCGACCAACCGCAATCGGTCGGTACAATATATTCAGCTTTCAACCACGTCTCAATGATTTTCACATTAGGTTCTCGCCTACTGTACTTGCCCAATGGACGACGAAGATTGTGGCTGTGCTCATGTCTTCATCGGCCAAGCCGCTGATACTATTGTCAAACTTCCAACAACCTGCGGACTTGGGCCTTACGCTCGCGTCGTTTCGCTGGAGGTTCACCCTGATCAAACCGCCCTTTCTGCTAGGCACGCGGCGAGAAAAAGAACCATAGATCCCTTCTATTCGTTATCCTTTGATTACGCGTTGGTCCTCTCTTGGGTTTGACGGACTATGAATCTCTGACTGCTTTTATAGATTTACGGACATCTCCGAAGACAATGGGCCTGTTTAGTGAGTACACCGTATCGGATCCTTGAACTCAGCTGATAATAAATAATATGCACAGCATGCGCGCCGACATGGTGATATTCCTTCTATACCACTTGCACACTTGCTGATGAACACGTCTAGACTGACATGCCTGGTTACTGGGACTCGATTATTGACAGTCCTCCCGACGCTGGTACCACTTCAGTCAGAAAACGTGATCTGAACTTTCACCAACCTCGAGGTTGGGACTCGAGGATGGAGAAGTGAGCGGCTCTCCCTTTTATGTTGATTGAATGCTACTAAACTGCCTCAGACGTTGGTTTGGCTCATTCACTTCCTGGTGTGTATCAGATGCCGATGGATTGGAATCTTACTGACGGGCGTATTCCTAGGCTGGCCAAACTCAACACCCTCTCCACTGGCGACTCGATTTCGAGGAATTATCATTGGTCGGACACTTACACCATTTTCCACCAGGAAGAAGTGCATTTAACAAGTCTCATTTTCCCCCATTGTTGACTGACCTTTTGTTAGTCTTGCCCCAACTTCCAGAGTAGTCTGGACATCAGTGAGCGTCTCGTCATTCTAGTTCTGTGCATTTCGCTAAAACCAGGTCCTGCTCAGGCGTCAGCGGGTTCATTTGATCTTTTCCAAACTCGGATCGTCGCTCATTCTTGTCCAGGTTTGCAGCAGTCAACAGCCAGTTTGGGTACTATCTCGAAGCGACCATTGTACCCCCGGCAGTACAACAGGCATATGTGTACTTTAAAGCAGGTCTGTTTGTCACTTCGTCAGAAATCCAACTTGTACTGATACCTAGCTAGGTGCCGGAGCGGAAGGCAAGGATCAACAATTGGTCTTCGTCTCGGCGGACAACTAACATAGTACAGCTGCCTTTACCATCACCGGCATTGCTTCTGCCTCCTGGAACAGTGGCCGTTACGAGCTAGTTAATTTTGGTTTTCCCGGACTGTAAGCGGATTTTTCTTCCTGGGATCATTATATTCCAACTGGAACTCGTACAGCTATTATCCTGGATTGCTCACACTTGGCCCCTCTGTAAGCCGGCTTTTCCCCTCATTGGAAGCGCATTCTGATTCGATTTTGGGCAGCTACACCTGTATGGCGAGCTTTCTGGGCAGCTTTCACTGTCAGGAACATACAAGACTTCGGTTTCATACACCTTCCCCAATCTTGACTTGAGCTTTGGGAAGCAGGATTCTGACGCCGGCCAGAATAATCTCGGTCCTGCGGTGGCCCCGACTGACAATTATGGCGGTATGTTACTCTCCGCCGGTCAGGGTACCATCTGAGTTTCTTCTTACTTATTATCAGAAACTGCCTACTCGGCCACCTTAGGACTTTTGGCCTAAAGCCCACACGGGAAGTCGAGGGGGTCTCGGTATTTGGGCTCTCAAATGAAGACATGGACCCTAGAAATGAGTGACAATATTTTGCTTGAATTTACATGACACCTTCATCGCTCTTTGAATTTATTTCCGGCGACATCCCCAAAAGGGAAATAAACGGCCTAGTCGGCCACCCCGCCAAATTGTCAGTTTGCACCACTTCTATCCACCCCGCTGCATTCCAGATGGTTCAAAAGATGCAAAGGAATGATTCCACACACTTAAACTGTACATTTGAGGTGTAAGAATAATGATACCAGTTCCCATCTAAGCTAAGTAGGGTCGGCGAAAGTGCAGTGAGAACAAAATGGTGGGCCGTGTGACGTATAGAGCACATTGAAGGCCCAAATTAAGTTCCAGATGACTTCATGAGAGGTTTTTGAACATAAAAAGTCGCATACAATGTTTCCCACCTAACTCCAACCCCTCAAAAAAAGTTCAGCTTGATGTGCAACTAAAATCCGATGGTTTAGGGCAGTAGCCCATCGCGATCGGGAACCTGTAAATTAATGACCCTATAAACTTATAATAACACACGTTCAGCTATAATAAATGTACCAAGCAAATTCTGGGTCCTCATCAATTACGGCTGATTCGCTAGAGAGGTGGCCGGTCTGCGGCACTCAGAATCTGCTCGAGGTCTTCATAGAGTGCTGTGAGGGCGGAACAGATCGTATGTGGCGGGTTTTTTACAACGACATCATCCCCACAAATCTAGGGATGATTTTGAGCCTATAAACGTGCGAATCGGTGGGGAATTGGTGTAGAAACAAGGAAGAAATGAGTGCGAAGGCTGTCCGGAAATAAGAAATGATGTTCACACGCCGGCATCTTGATCCGAAACCTCCCACAACTTTTGATCGCCGTGACGGTTCGGGGCCTGACTTGACATACGACGTCCTCATAGGTCACATTGCACCCCAAGAACGTCAATCCTCGAGACTTTTAACTACGCGGCCTTATATTATGCAAATGGCCGACTAGCTAGTGTGGCCGACTAGGCAGTCGCTGATAATACAAGGCTTCGACTACGGGGTCGGATGGAATGTTGAATTATCTGGTAGTGCAGATGTGCGTATCTCTATCCGGCTACTCGTACTGAATTCTCTGACCGTTTCCGCAGGCTCATCTTATCCCGAGCTTGCAACTTGGGGTCAGCGTGCTTGGAGGGAGTCTCATCGATGCACAAGTATTTGTTGAAGCGGATCTGTACGCCGGCTTGGCTATTACAGGCAGTGTCTCAAATACGGCAAGTTTGGATGTCGGTCGTTCCATAAGGGCTGTGGCTTATTTCATCTCTGCCAGATTGCTCCTAATTTCTGTATCACACCCCAAATCGGTGTCAGCCTTAATGCCGGACTGACTGGATCTGTGCTCTATTGGCAAACTGCACCATGTAGGTTCTGTTTTCCGTTCAATAACCCTTAAATCAACACGGTCTTCAGTGTCGGCAACATTCTATGCCACCTCATCCGACTTTGAATCAACATGCTTTAGCAGTGTCACTGAGCCGGCAGATGACTCTGGAGGTACTAGCAGAAGACGCTCGTCACTTGAACCCACGGTGGAGAACACTCGGGTCATCTCAGACTCGTCTTCGACTGGCCGGAAGCCCTTCGAGCCGCGCAAATCTGCATCGGAGCCAGCGCATGCTGTCACACACGATGGACGTACTATTTATCCTACGAGCCGTTGGGAGCGCGAAGGACTTCGTGGGGAGATCTACGAGTCCGGGCTCAACAGACGTGATATCCCTTTCCTCCCTGGCAGTCTGTTCTGCCCCGCTGTCGATTCCGATATCACATCCACCGCTACCAATTGGCAAGTGGGCTTTCTTTGCATGCCCGTCTCGGGTGTTCATATTTTTCATTCAGTGATCCATACGCTGGTGATGCGACTTCTCTGTCACGGAGAGATGTTCTCGACGAGCAGCTGCTTATCCGTGATGAACAGTATAGTCCCGCATTCAACAGGATCAACGCCAGCGATGACCATGCCGAGGAAGAAACCCTTGGGCACATGCTATCTAAACGTGCATCGGACCCGCCAGCGGTCAAGTCTTGCACTGGTTTCACAAGCACGCCTTCTCACCCACCCGAAAGGCTTCCACTAATCAGTCGCCTTTTTTAGTCCCTATCGCCGCCTACGCATCGATACCCGTCAATGCCTATTACGACCTGGCTTCGCCTGCGGCTTTGAATGGTGCGACTCAGGGGTATTCCAACGCGCCGCCTTACTACACCTTCAAAACGCAAGTCGCCATGTCCATGATATCCACTTGTATGCTTACAGGTTTCTAGGTCCAAGGGACAGCCCGCAATGACTGCCGCGAAAAACGTGCGTTTTTTGGCTTCGCTCGTTCTTTGCTCTGAGCTCACCCACAGGGCGCTGTGATTTACGGACGGTACACACATTATTTTCTAGTTGCGGAAATGCTGACGTTTCCATGCCCTCAAAGGGAACATGTTTATGTAAGTGAATTGTGATTCTCTTCCATCTTGTGTCACGAACAAGCACGATTCCAGGAGCAGAGCCTGTGTGAGCATCAAACCTCGGCGTCGTCAATGTACTTACCACTATTTCAGCGAGTCTTTTTATCGATTACCTCGCACAATTCTCAGAGGTGTGGACCGATGGTTCTGGGAACACTTTCTGCGAATGGATCAACAACAATTTGTTCATGTCCGCTCATTTTTTGTGGATACACTACTCAACGTTACCTAGATGGGAAGTCCCTGCGTACATGCCAGCTCGGTCGACTGCCGTCAGCAATCAAATTGGCGCGTGCTATCCCTCTCTGGCCAACTCTAGATCTGCCGGGATTCCGGTCTTCGAGCAACGGGCGAAGTGGGTGGATTCGTTGTCTGTCTCTCCGTCCAGAGACCAATACCATATCCAGTGAATATAAGCAATCGGCCTTTTATGTCACTGAGCAGGACCTTGACCCTGGCGTCTTGACTACGGCTCCCGGGATCATCAGTACATGTTAGTGCAGTGCCCTTCATTTTCTTGCTTTCATACCAAATCAAAACTCGCAGCCGCCTTCAAAGGCCAGTGCCCTACGAACCAAGTTGCAACACTTCGAAGTCTGGCAATGATCACACGTGAGTAAAGTAACTTTCCATTCGATGGCTGGCTGACATTAGTTATTAGCCTTCATGAACGTATGTATGCTCCGGTTCCCGCTATATTCTGACTACTAACCGGCCATGGTAGACACTTGTTGTGAGTTGCAAGAGACTCCCGCGACTGATTTCGGCTGACCGTGTTCTAGGCTCAAAACGCCTTCGCATTGACCAACGATTGCATAAGAGGGGTTTACACGGTAGGTCATCTTCAAGTGGTATGTTGGCTCGTAATAACTCCTTTATTAGACTTGGTACACCGCGTACCAGGCACAGGCAGCGCCCACCGTCCCCACTGTGGCACAGTTCATTGCAGCATATAATTCCTGGTACGTGCTCGTCTCCGCGTTTCTTCGCTTGTGTTCCTCACTACTTTACAGGATTAAAGATATTATATCAGGGATTCAGGGCGCCGTCACCTCGCAGATGGACACGCTCATTCCTTTATACAATGACGGGGATACAACAGCAGTTGATGTCAAATTGAGCAGTAAGATGTGTTTCAGTGAAAAAATAAAACCGTACTTATCGTTTTTGCACAGCCAACGCTGTCATCTCCGCATGGGCCAACCTCAACCCTGCTGTTCCTGTTGGCACTGCATGGGTCCCCCCTACCAACCTGGTGAGTTCTTTTCCTCGACAAATATGGAACGGAAATAACAATTTTCAAGAACACGGCGACGAGTAATGCTAATCTGATTTCCATAATGAGTGTTTCGACTGCCAACTTGCAGACTTTGCGTAATAGGTGGGTCGTTCCTTCTCACAGTTGTAATTTTTCACTTATTTTTTTTCACCAGCGTACCGGCCATCACTTGGGCGGCTAACCTTCCTTGAGACTTGAGAGAAAGAAGAATTCGTGAAATTCCAAAACTATCCCTACTTCAGAAAAAAAAAACTTTACCATTTGTGTGTTCTAATTTACTTGCGGATTTTAATGTGATGAGGAGGAGTTGGCTTGAGAGCATGAAGCACGCTGTCGTATTCATTCAGTAAGAAGGATGAGTTGTGGAGATCGAGAGTAGGTGGGCCAGGAATCTTCGTGGTCCAAAGTTAGACAATTTTGCATTATCTTTCTGTCCTTTTTTCAATTTCCGTCATTTTTCGCCGCGCAAGCCCATATGTGAGCGCCCGCATATATAATTTGTATCTTCAACCGTATTGTCCCAGGAAGTTCTCACTCCTTCAACTGCCTTGTTTTTCACCAGCGCGTGCACCTCTCAACCCCATTCTCAACTCACCTTATCTCTCTGAGCTCTCCAACCTCTACTCCTCGCCGCGCAAGGCGCGCAGGAGGGAAGTGTGGTGCGAGGGGGTTGGTTTTGGGTTCGCGCTGCTCGCGGGCGGGTGTGCGTTCGCGCAGTGCCCCGGTCCCATTGAAAGGATCGACGAATTACGCACCATTGCCGAGGACATGGGAGCGGAAACGAACGATGATGTCGATGGTGGCGCGCTGGAATTGTCTAAACTCACCCCCAGGCGTAACCCTTCACTTCCTAACACCGGCGCCCCCAAACGCACTCGGCGGGGTGCTCTAGCTAGTCCATTTCTCCCGCCTGCGCAGGCTCGCAAAGTGTTTTGTCGAGGCGAAGAACGAGCTGTACGCGTGCGGGTGAGAGTTTGGAAAGTGGAGAAGCAGGTAGGAAGGTGCGTAACTGCGGTACAGGGAGATGCAGACAGGGATGCACTAGCAGTGGGGTACCGGGGGAGTGGAGGCGGGTGTAGGCGAGGTGGAAGAGAGTTCAATTTGGTTTGGGGGCAAGAATGGCCGGCGTGAGCTGTCTGACGTCAAGAGGCTCGAGAGCGGCGGGACGTTTGGGAGGAGTCCGGCGCGTTTTTCGTGACGAGTGCTGTGGAAAGCAGCTTTACAGAAGGCAGACCATCGGCGATGTACGGGCTTGGACGCTTGTATGGGGGATCCAGATCGAACAGAAAGTGTTGTTACTGTCCGAGTCTGCTAGAGTCAGAATCGGCGTTGGCGTCACTGAGGTCCCGCGCGACAAGCGGTGGGCGTGTGCCTTGCAGGAGGATTGCGGGACCCATACTCGACAGATTCTTGCACTTGTGTTGGACGAGGACTAGGGTACGGGAATCGCAAACGCAGTGGAGAACAACAAGTAGGCTTCGAGTTTGTGGACCTGAAGCAAGACCCTTGCATGGTGGAACCATCCAGTCTCGACTTGGGCGGAGGGAAGAAGGCGTGTTTATCAAATTCACCCATCAACCGAGACACGCGCCCGATGCGCACGGACCTCCGAAGTGTGATGGCGAACCCTGAATAACTAGAAATTCAAGTACAAGCCACTTGTTCCGTTGGATTCGGCGGAACATCTTTCATTCTCATCTACTCAGAAGCAGATACAGCCACAAGTAAGCCGTCGTTGACCGTGGTCGCTCTTGTATTATAAGTGTGAGGTGACAACTTGGAGGGAGCAGGAGGTTCGATCCCTCCCGAAGGCATAACATGATCCCGGTGTTTTTTGCTTCCTTTTTCCTTTGAATCCCCCACATATCACTCAATATTCACCAGACTAGTCTTCATTGTGAGCGAACCACAGCAGGCCAGTTCTCTTCTCGGATTATCCCGTGGTCACTCAGCTGTTCCTGATCTGTCAAACAGTTGAACCTCCCCTTCATCGGCCAAAGATTAATTTATTCGACGCAACACAGCTACCAGCACATCTAATCCGTCGTTGATCGTGGGGTCGCCTTCATGTCATTTGCGCTTTGGAAATTCAGATGGATTCGGAGGTTCGAATCCTCCCGACAGCATCCAAGTGCCCCACCCAATTTTTCTTCCTTTCTTTTTGAGATTTCAAATCTCCGAGAGATTGTGCACATCAGTATTCGTTCGCACTGAGACTTCACCATAGCACGTCAATTCTATCCTGAGGTGGAGCCTGAGTTCAATGAGCGTGTAGATTTTATCAGGAACCCAGCGAAGTGAGTGGGAGTGGGAGGTTGGATTCCTCCTGACGGCATATGTCCGTGGATCCATCTTTTTGATCTGTTTGTCTGCTTTCTTTTTTGCATCGAGCCTTGCTGGCATTGTAACTTCACCCGCAGGTAAATTGTTGCTGGCATTGTAACTTGAATTGCAGATAAATTGGAAGCCACACCCTCCTGCTTGGATTATCCCCGTCCTAGATGTGGGAGTCGGTGTTCTGGTGATCAAAATCTATGTACCTACTACCTGTCGACAGGTCCTATCCCGCCCGCCATATCCAAACACGGCTATGCCGCATTCAAGCCGTCGTTGACCGTAGGGTCGCCTTCATGTCATTTGCGATCGGAAAGGAATGCAGACGGAATCGGTGGTTCGAATCCTCCCGACGGCATGGGAAAATTCGGTGAAATTTTTTGAGGAATGCAATCTCTGATGGATCGAACCCATCAAGATTTATTCGCCGTACTTGGTTTATCAGTCGCAAATATTGGAAGGATTTACGGCCAGCGTAACTTTGAATTAATATTGCCCTGAGTTATTTTTGCTCGAGGCCCGAAACAAGTCCAATTTCGCCAGTTACGAACTCAGGAATGGTTCAACGTAGATACAGGTATTTTCCAGCATTGGTTGACTGTGGGGGTCGCCCTCTTCTCATTTGTGTGTGCTTAGTTCATATACAGGAGGAGTTGGAGGTTCGAATCCTCCTGATTGCATTCCCGTGTTCCGTGATAACTTTTTCCCCCCAATGACATTGAGGAACCGCCTACGACGACGATTCGGGCGATGTGCGGACTGTGAATGAATCAGCAGATGAATGATCATGAATCCGAGATTCACGTCCTCTACTAATCCAACTTTTGGAACCTTCCGTATTCTTTGATGTTTGAATCTAGATACGCCTACATTCAAGCCGTCGTAGACCGTGGGGGTCGTCCTCGTATTATGACAGGAATATGAAGAATTTAACGTTCTTAAGAGAGAGCAGGAGGTTCGAATCCTTCCGACGGCTTGCATGGCAGTTCATTGTTTTCTCTCCTTTTTGCTGTGAGCCACCCTGAGGGAATTTGCCACCACAGTATTCATACCCCAGAGTGGCTCCCAACGCCAAGCAAACAATAGCAAGCCAGCATCGCCATCCTATTTTGCGTAAATGATTCCTAGCCGAGGCCGGAGATGCCTGATCATGAATCAAAGAGAGGTTCGAATTTGATTCCTCGCAGCGACATAATTGGCCACTGAAATTCCTGGGACTGGAACAGTCTCCAGGTCTGGTTTCAGAGATAGCTGATCTAGTGATTTCCCCAGATCACGCCACTGCCACTGATGTTTGATCCGCTGACCGCCGGTGTCTGTTCGGCTATACCCTGGTAGCCCGAAATCCGAGTTCTCCTAATTTTTGATCTCCCCCCATCACGCCACTGCCACCGGAAAATCTCGGCGTCGGAGTCCTCTGCCTTTCCCCGAGTTTCCATTTCTCGGCCTGCCACCCATGCCCAAGCCATCCGCGCAAGGTAAGTGTACCCAGGAAACTCTAATCGCACCTACCCCAGCCTTGACATACCTTTACTCTTGGCACCTGTCTTGACTGACTCTCCAGTGTCCTGACTCGAAATTTCTGACGGCGCATTTTGGGCCTCGGCCTTGGGGACCTATATTCACATCTACCCGTACTCTTGTAACAACAAGGGCTATGCAAGGTAACATTCTGGTGTATATGATAGACACTTGCAAAATTAATTTCGATGCGAGCGCGATAGCGCATACCACCTGTTGTTCAGTCGTAACATCATGTCCAAGTCAGCGCGGACGACTCTGTCTGCCATCCAGTCTTCTTCATCTGCTGATAGTAGTCTTTGGTATGTGTCACTGCGTTTTCACAAAAGTCGCTTCAGCAGGCCATTCCCAGGGCGATTTGACGTGGCTTGAGAAATGCTTCCAGGATAAATGAAAAGAATGATGGAGCAGATTTTCTACTCGCCCAATTAAATCTCGAGATGGGCGACTTTGAGTAGGCAGGTTCGGCGTT
Organism: Mycena galopus ATCC 62051; assembly: GCA_014925785.1. Taxonomy (NCBI): domain Eukaryota; kingdom Fungi; phylum Basidiomycota; class Agaricomycetes; order Agaricales; family Mycenaceae; genus Mycena; species Mycena galopus. The sequence goes on from WIQG01000708.1 coordinate 10,137, forward strand.
CTTCGAGATATGAGAAGGGCACCCTCGGCCTTTGTAATAATTCCGTAAAATTCCTTCAATCGCTTGAGAGAAGATTTCAGAATAGCTTGGGGCATTTACTGGAGCCAGTACACAAGTTTAGGTAGGGCTTTTCGACCGTTTCCTTAAGTTCCAGGTCCTTTTGTGAGCCAACAGGAAGGCTTTTGAAACTCAAGTCGTGCTGTAAGCATGGCAAAGCAAAGGTATTGGGCCTTTGGAGTGAGCTCAGCTGAGCGAAAAACAAACTTCTTAATTATCTGGCTCAACATTCTTTCGGGAGACGTAATGTAGCCGAACAAAAGCTAGGTTGACATTTATCCAAGGCCCACTGGTGATACAATGACCCATTTGGAAATCTGCCCCAACGCCTAACCAGCGATTGTTCTGAAAACGCAGTGTGTAATGAATCCCGAGAAATTCAAGGGCCGAATCGGCAGAGCTGGCTTTCAGGAGGCATCTGAGGTCCCGAAAGCGAGCGTGTAGGAACGATGGTTTAAATTATTGTATCTACACTGGGTTGGAATGCTGTTTCAGACAAACCCAGTCCCAGGGATGCCCGGAGCTGGCTCAATTTCTGAAGTAGCATAGAGAGGTATAGAGATTGTTTTGGTGGCAAGAACATGGTGAAACACCATTTATACTGGAACATGATCTCAAAAGTCGTAATGTTTTAGGCCTCCCATAGTCTTCTAATGGAAGGAATCCCTTGTCTCCCACTTCGGGATCTTCGGGGCAATGTGCCATTATTGTTTCGATCACTTCCATCAAAAGTCCGAAATCTCCTCACAACAAAGTCCACAACATGTGAACCATTCCAAGTGTAATCCACTGAAGCAAGTCAAAGACACCAAGAACAAGACATGTATCCATGTTCCAAGATGCAAACTCTTGGCCAGATTTGTTGCCAGTTGCAACCCAAAGCCCTGCAACCATGGTATTGTAAACCTTCATTAATTTTTGGACAGTATATGTGCCATACACTAATCAACTCGACATAGATACAGGTATTTTCGTGCAGTCGTTGACTGTGGCGGTCGCCCCCTTCTCATTCCAGCTCACCCAGAATGTATTCAGAGGGAGTTGGAGGTTTGAATCCTCCCGACAGCATATGAATTTTTTTTGTTCCTCGGAACAACCTCTGGAGTAATCATCCCAGTACGAGGGATGTGGATCTTAATTGTAGAACAATCATACATTCAAGCGAGGATATATACCCTCTCCTACATGAACATGAATTTATTGCTGGCTGAGATGAATATGGGCGTGATCCATGATGGTGCTAAGAAAGCAAAACCCGGCATTTGATTTCAAAGCAATACCGGGCAACATTATTTTTCGGGCACCGTTGAAAATTATGTACTCGGTCGTGGCTGACTTCACTTTGGACGGATTTTGGGGTTTACTCTGATGGACGACCATGGAAAGGGTCTATGGACGAAGGCGGATTGGAGAGCGACAACACAGAAGAATCTGTTAAGTCCTTGGTTCTGACTGAGCTATAGCGCTAGTGCTAGGGTCGGCACAAAGACGATCGGCCAATGAAATTTATGTCGTATAGTATTACTTACGTGTCCCACTCGATGTTCTGCACTATCCAGGGCCGAGCGAAGAGCGTGCGTACATATTAAGTGTTTATCTCGAAGCTCGTATATCATCTAGATTATATGCTTAGCCCGCACATGGTCGGGACCACGGCGCATATCCACATCCACCACACTTCTTTCTCACCATCGTTACACCCATCTGCGTGTCTCACCCTCACGTGCTCTCAGCCTGCTTCAATGACCTCACCGTCGCCCACGGTGGCTTCCTGCCTGTAGACGCCGCGTGATTCTGTAGACGGAGGAAGCGGGGCTTCCCGCCGGTATTGCAAAGTGAGGCGACCCTTGTTTCCTCCCCCTTTGCCACCTTGTCTCTTCTTTGGACGAATCCCAGTAATCAACTATGCAGACCTAAAAAGACTGCACTCACTTCTGCACACCTGCTCTATATCTGTGTAGGAGACTGTTGAAAATTGAAATGTTGATTTGAACTCCGAACAAATTAGGGCGTGAAATATCATTATCGTTGAACCGTAGATAAAAAGAGGCGTGCCGATGAAGCGATACAAAGGTTTGAGGCCTAAATCCATATTAAGTAAGTAACTGGGGTTGGATTCTGGTCGGATCAACAGATTTTTATCTCCGTTCTGCTCCGAATTCCGGCAATTCGGCACTGCTCGCATTTTCAACTCCGCTTTGCCATAGTCTGCGGTACTCGAACTATCAGCGAAGACTCAAACTGCGATTGTCCAAGCAGAATTTGGGGCATGCTGCCCGGGAGCCGCATCGTAGACCTTCAGAGAAGCGCCCGGCTCGCCCGAGCCAGAACTGCGTCAAGGTTGTCCCGAACCTGCCATCCGGCACTGTTTGGTCTTGTGGGTGATTTCGCTATCGAGATCAAATATTGCGAGCCACACACAAGGTTTCATCCTTTGTCCCTTCCACCATCTGCCACCTCCCCCGCTCTTGCCAAAGCCTACGGTCACCATCTCTGCGAGCTCCGCCGACACCATCCACGTTCTTTGGATCGTCCCCTTCCAAGTTCTTCTGGATGGGGTACCTTCGTTTGCTGCACTTCTCTTTGTCCATAATTCAGGCGCATTGGCCCTGGATGCCCAACGCACTGAGTGAGCGAAGCGGAGGTTTTCATCCCATGTCATTCAAGAATCGTTTGGAGACTGGACCATAACTTCATGCTCGCACGTTGCGATCAACGGCCGATAAATATATTGATTGCGTCAAGAAAACAATCGATTCCGTCAGAGCAGGACGGAATTTTAGGTATATTCCATTTTCTGTTCATTTAAATCGCTGCCGAGCCCACGGCTATTCACTCCATTCATTTTCAGTCTCGAGAAAAATTTGCGATATATTCATTTGCCCAATTTCGCTGGTAATCAACTCAGGTACTTCTTTTATTTTATTCTATGTTCTCCCTTCTAATAACTCGATTTGCTCTGCAATCCCTCTGCCTTCGCCTTCACCCACGTGGGGCGGGACATGAGGTCATTCCACCAACTTCGGAAACGTCAATAAAGAAGCGGTAGCCAAGAAGATTGGTACTCGCCGCTTGACATTGGGACCCTGACTCGTCATGACATCGATACCGGCATCTGCCAGGAGGGGCGCATACCCATAGTGGAAAAGATCGGCGAGCGTGAATTCCTGGTATCCCGAGGGAGGGGAATTGATCAACATCCGAACACCCTGGGAGGGCACGCAAGATACTCACATCCCCGGCCAGGAACTTGCTTTTACTGAGAATAACGTCGTAAACGGCAAGCTTCTCCTTGAATTCTGTGAGCGCTTGATCGACGACGGCCTGGTCAACGGCGAGACCCCGGTGCCTGGATTGAAGTCAGAGGTGATCGCAGACTGGGTTCAGCAGAACGCACGGTTTCATCAATGCTTCGTTGACTACTGCCTCAACCGCGGGGTGGAAGGTCGTTGACTCAACGGACGCCAGCTGCTCGATGACGGAGCGCTCCTTGAGGCCTTTGGGAAGGAGATTCGTGCCTTGATCGGGATATTTCTCTGCGATGTACCGACAGATGGCCCGACTTTCATAGACGATGAAGCCGTCGTCGTCCTGGATCGATAAGTCTCTAGACCAAGACATGCAGAAGCACACTCACAATGACCGGCACCAGACCGAACGGGTGCATGGCCAGGAACTGGGGCGTTTTGTGTTCCTTGGCCTCAAAACTGATGGGGACGAACTCGAATGGAACTTGCTTCTCCCAGAGGGTCAGTGCGACGGTGGCGGCCCCGCCGGCGAGGTATGGCACTTCATAAAACTTGAGGACCATGCTGGGATTTGGGAGGGTTCGAACTTAAAAGTTCGGCACTTTTCACTGGGGCTTTAAGCAAAGCAAAGGTGAGCTACGAGGCGTGTGTGGATTCTTCCTTTAGTAATATTAACGTCCAAGGAATATTCTTGATACTGCTGAGAAAGCAAAGCCCGATAATGTCGCCATTTGATTGCAAAGCAATACTAACGTTATTTTTCGGGCGGTGCGGTTTATTAATTCCGTCACCCATTATAAACAGTTTATAATTTTGGGTTTATAAACAGCATGTTTGTAAACATCTGGCACCAAAGTGGTTACAAAACGAGTGTATATATTTCACCTTCCCACGTCGCAGCCCCAGCTACCTTGGGTTCACATCCACCGCTGGAAAGGCCTTGGCGCCACCGCTCGCGAGGTACTCTCCAAGATGCGTTACCACCCTGCTCGCATTGGGTGTATCGCTGAAAAGGCTTGTAGAGGCTATGGCCAGCCTTATGTTGGGGTGGACCTGCCGTGCATCATCAGCAACACCGTCGGACCCCGGAGCAGAGCATGGATAGAACACACCTTATATGTAAGAGGAGGTCCCCTTGTACGCTGTCTTGCGCTCGTTCTTCTCGCTGCCAGCAGCAGGCCCGCCCTCGCAGCCACAGCCTCTCAGTGTCCAGTGTCGCGCCCAGTGTACGCAAGGCTGTCCAATTGCATGCCCGCTCAAGGCATGCCTTTAGCTCTCTTGTACGTGACCCCGTCCCTCGCATCTCTTATGTCCCGCCTGTCCTCGTCCACCGCAATTCGACGTCCAGCGACTCGGCCCCGGTGTCCACGAGGAAGGCGCGGTGGAAGGAGAGGCAGACACGGTGGAATAGGCAGAGGGGGTGGACGCCGAGGAGATGAGAGAGCTGCTGCGAGAGGGTTGGGGATTGAACTGGGATCAGCGTTGGCGTTGGAGTTGGCATTGGTATTGGGGGCGCCAGAGATGGGGTTGAGAATCGGCGGCGTCCGCCCCGTGGACGTCAATACGCTCGAAAATGGCGCGACCCTTGGGAGAGCCACGACGCCGGGGTCCGCCACCTTCGATCCGGGTGGTGAGTTCACGACTGGCGCCGAGTCGGTAACGTCGGGCACGGTATCTGGGATGACAGTAGGAGGCTGCGAGTCAAAAGCAACATGATGTTCGCCAGGAGTCGGAAGCGGGGTGGGTGTTTCGGAAGTGCTGCGCGAAGAGCCTCTACCGCCGTGCGCATGCGTGCTGAAATTGCTGCTGTCGGTGGGGAGCCCCACGCCCGGGGTGTGTCCGGGCGAACCGGTTGGAGTGAATGATGCGGTAGCGGAGATGTTATTTGACGCCTCAGATTGGGCGGCTGGAGAGGTCATTGTTAGTAAAAGATCCAACAACGAATGAAGTAGGACAGGAACAAATAAATAAAGATAGCAAAGTAATGAGAAACGTGAACTGTGTGACGTCAAAAGGCTCGAGAGCGGCGGGACGCTGGGGAGGAGTCCGATGCGTTTGTCGTGACGAGCGCTGTGGAAAGCAGCTTTACAGAAGGAGCCAATCGGTGATTTACGGGCTTGGATGCTTATATGGGCGATTCAGATCAAACAAAAAGTGTTGTTGCTGTCTGCCAAAAGTTAGAATCGGTGTTGGCGTCACTGATGTCCCGCACGACAAGCGGTGGGCGTGTGCTGGAACTTGTGAAATTTAATTGTGACTGGTGGTCCTGAAAAATGTGACCTGGAGGATTGCGGGGACCCATACTCGACAGATTCTTGTACCTTGCGCAGCTGCCAGCCTTAGAAGGACTTCAGAAAATGTCGGCTACAGCCTACAAGACCAGGGTATAGGAACCGCAAACGCGGTGGAGAACAACAAGTAGGGTTTGAGTTTGTGGACCTGAAGCAGGACGCGCGTGGTGAAACTGTCGAGGTTTCGACTTGAGCGAAGAGACGAAAACGTATCCATCAAATTCAACCATCAACCGAGACACGTGCCTGATGCGCACAGACCTCCGAGTGTGATGGAAATTCAAGTACGAGCCACTTGTTCCGTTGGATTCGGCCGAGCATCTTTCATTCTCATCTACTGAGAAGCGGATACACCCATAGTTAAGCCGTCGTTGACCGTGGCGGTCGGTCTTGGATCATAAGTGTGAATAGGGCTGCCGCCCGTGACCGTGGCCACGGTTCCACGGCACCCGTGGCACGGGTGCCGTGCCCGTTCCGTCAGCCATTTCATCACCTTGACCACGGGACGGCTACGGCACGGGTTTCCGACCCCACGGCCCGTTGAAATACGGCCGTCACGGCCGTGCAACGGGCTGGTATTTTAGGCCACACTGTTGCCTAATTTCCTTGCAGCGTGGTTCAAATCCTGAGCAACTTGCTCAAACATCAACACACACGCATTTTTATGTTTGACTGCTTGCCGCTCCTAAGAACGCCAAGTTGTGGTTCATGCCGGCAATTGCCGGCTCTAATGGCGGAGTTTGATCTTGGTCAACCTTTTTGTAGCAGTGATAGATGTCTGACATGATAACTAGTTTTCAAGCATACCCAGGAATTGAGGAAGATTTCAGTATCATCATTAGCTCATCTGATAAGGTTCCTCTGTCTTGTGAGTCTCCACAACTTGGTAAAAACCCCGCTATATTCGAATATCAGGCTGTGAAACCTGATTATACCCATGGTACACTCTATAGAGGCCTGGAGGTAACATTTACATCAAGAAAAGCTGATGAAAATATTTGAATACAGCCGTGTACCCGTTACGGCCGTGCCGTGAACCGTACCGTCCCGTCGGGGGGCTAGAAATCATTTTAACGGCCGTGTAGAGCACGGGCCGTGCCGTGGGTTGCCCGTGGATTCCACGGCCGTGCCCGTCACGGGCACGGGTGACAGCCCTAAGTGTGAAGTACCAACTTGGATGCCAGTGGAGCAGGAGGATCGATCCCGCCGGAAGGCAAAACAAGGCCGCGGGGGTTTTTTCTTCCTTTTTCTTTTGAATCCCCCACATACCACTCACTATTCACCAGACTAGTCTTCACTGTGCGCGAACCACAGCAGGCCAGTTCTCTTCTGATTATCCCTGTTCCTGATCCGTCAAACAGTTGAACCTCCTCTTTGTCGGCCAAAGATTAATTTACTCGACGCAGCACAGCTACCAGCACATCTCAGCCGTCGTTGACCGTGGGGTCGCCTTCATTTCATTTGCGCTTTTGAAATTCAGATGGATTCGGAGGTTCGAATCCTCCTGACAGCATAACAGTGCCCCGCCCAATTTTTCTTCTTTTCTTTTTGAGATTTCAAATCTCCGAAAGATTGTGCATGTCAGTATTCGTTCGCACTGAGACTTCACCATAGCACGTCAGTTCTGTCCTCCGCGAGGTGAAGCCTGAGTTCAATGAGCGTGACCCATGAACTGTTGCATTCCGAAATTTGTAACCACGAACACATTATAATTTAAGCCATGCAGATGCAGATTCAAGCCGGTGTAGACCGTGGCGGCCACCCTTCGATCTTATCCGTAACCCAGCGAAGTCACAGGGAGTCAGAGGTTGGATTCCTCGCGACGGCATATGTTCATAGACCCGTCTTTTTGATCTGTTTGTCAGCTATCTTTTTTGCGCAGGTAAATTGTTGCTGGCATGGCAACTTGAATAGCATAGCAGGTAAATTGGAGGCCATACCCTCTTGCTTGGATTATCCCCGCTCTAGATGTGGGAGTTGGTGTTCTAGTGATCAAAATCTATGTGCCTACTACCTGTCGACAGGTCCTATCCTGCCGGCCATATCCAGACACGGCTATCCCGCATTCAAGCCGTCGTTGACCGTGGGGTCGCCTTCATGTCATTTGAGTGCTATAAGAAATGCAGACGAAATCGGTGGTTCGAATCCTCCCGACGGCATGGGAACGCTCGGCGGAGTTTTTTGACGACTGCAATCTCTGATGCATTGAACCCATCAAGATATATTCGCCGTACTTGGTTAATCCGTCGCAAATATTCGAAGGATTTACGGCCAGTTTAACTTTGAATTGCCCTGAGTTATTTCTGCTCGAGGCCCGAAACAAGTTCGCGAATCCGCAATTTGGCCAGTTACAAACTCAGGAATGGTGCAACGTAGATACAGGTACTTTCCAGCATTGGTTGACCGTGGGGGTCGTCCTCTTCTCATTTGTGTGTGCCCAGTTTATATTCAGGAGGAGTTGGAGGTTCGAATCCTCCCGACTGCATCGCTGGGTCCCATGATAACTTTTTCCCCCTAATGACATTGAGGAACCGCCTACGACGACTATTCGGGTGATAGGCGGACTATGGATGAATCAGCAGATGATCATGAATCCGAAATTCACGTCCTCTACTAATCCAACTTGTGGAACCTTCCGTATTCTTTGATGTTTGAATGTAGATACGCCTACATTCAAGCCGTCGTAGACCGTGGGGGTCGTCCTCGTATTATGACAGGAATATGAAGAATTTAACGTTCTTAAGAGAGAGCAGGAGGTTCGAATCCTCCCGACGGCTTGCATGGCAGTTCATTGTTTTCTCTCCTTTATGCTGTGAGCCACCCTGAGGGAATTTGCCACCACAGTATTCATACCCCAGAGTGGCTCCCAACGGCAAGCAAACAATAGCAAGCCAGCATCGCCATCCTATTTTGCGTAAATGATTCCTAGCCGAGGCCGGAGATGCCTGATCATGAATCAAAGGGAGGTTTGAATTTTGATTCCTCGCAGCGACATGTCTCATTCGTTTTCATTTCGTTCCTCCGGGGCTCACTGAACCGTACCGATAAATATTTGATAGCATGATTCCCAGCCACAAATGCTCCATCTCTCCTGTGAAGACGTCCACGGTTGAATTTACCTTCTAGTGACAGCCAACTAATTCTGCTTTCAGTATTAGAAGGCAGAAGGCAGTTGGATGTCGATACACGCCGTTGGCTGCATGGTCACCCTCAGGTCTTCGACAATTCAGAGTGAACCAGAGGTTTGATTCCTCCCAGCGGCATAACCGGAGATTGGATTTTGTCCGTTCTTTATATTTTCCCCGAATTCAATGCATGTATGAAGCACATTACAGTAATCTGTATCCGCTACAACTGTGCTAAGCTTAGCTATTATGGCAGATGAGGGATGTCAGATGAATGTACTTACCTGCACCGCGAATTACCATGTCCGAGATGCCCGTTCAAATTTCGCCCACTACCAAGTCATTACTGAATTAACTCAACATACTTAGATACAGGTATTTTCGCGCAGTCGTTGACTATGGCGGTCGCCCCCTTCTCATTCACGGCCACCCAAAAAAGCATTTAGAGGGAGTTGGAGGTTCGAATCCTCCCGGCAGCGTTATGTGCATGATTTTTTTTTGTTTTGAGGAAAAACCTCTGGAGTGCTCATCCCAGTACGAGGGTTGCGGATCTTAATTGTAGTTGTAGCACAATTGTAGATTGAAGGGAGGATACCCTCTCCTATATACACGAATTTATCCCTGACTGAGATGATATGGGCGGATCTGTTGCATGTTTCCGCAACCTCGCCAGCCACCAACTCATTTATCCAACGTAGACAAACGGGTGTTGAAGCAGTCGTGGACCGTGGCGGTCGCCTCGCCCTCATATCATGTCGCATGTAGACAGCACTGTATGTGGAGGTTCGAATCCTCTCGAAGGCATTGCCCTGGAAGCACACATTTTTCTTTCCTTTTTTATTTGGCCTAAACCTTCGCAAAAGTGCACCTAAGTCTAGTGAGACTTGTGCCTGCTGTCACTCCACTATAGCAGGTAGTACCTACTTCTCTGCGAATTATGCCTCCTCGAAATCCTTCCGGCATGATCCACGAACTGCTGCATTTCTGAAATTTCCCTAGCTCCTCTCAAATTTATTGGAATGCAGATACATGCACACCTATATCTGACCAGCCGTAGACCTTGGCGGTCGGCATCACATAATAAACAGTGAGGACCGGTTTAAAGAAGCTGGAGGTTCGAATCCTCCTGACGGCATCCAAGCTGGATTTCGAGTTTTGGACTGTCGCCATTTATGTACCTTTACTCACTCTTTTTTGTCGGGACTAGTGACGATACCTCAGTGAAACTCGGATTTTACTGAATCAAATTAGATTAGAATTCACCCGCATAGAATACAACTACATCCTTCTCTATCCTATCCTACATCCCAGCGAATATGAACTGAATGAATGAGTGTACGTATGTACGAGCATGAGCATGAGTGTAATACGCCGTCTCAGAACGAAACGTCCAGTCTATGGTACATACAAAAGGTCCGATGAACACTGGTTGATTTTGACATCCCGTTATAACTTCTGGCTCATCGCATCAGCTCAAACCTGCCCCGCCACCATCCGCCTCCCCCGCTCCACGCGCTCCTTATCGCCACGCACTTTTCCCGCGATCAAGGTCGCTTCGCCCCGCAGAGTGCGCAGGAAGGAGGACCGACGCGAGTGGGAAGTTGGCTTCGGGCTGGAGTCCGTGCCGTCTGCGGACACTGGCGTATCCGTCGCATTGGCGGAGAGAGGGGAAGGGGAAGCGCCCGCCCCGGGGGCCAATGCCGCAAGAGACGGGGGGGCGGAACTGTCCAGACTCGCGCCCCGCACATATGCCTCCTGCTCAACGCCCGCGCCCGCGCCAGCGGCGGAAAACGCACTCGGCGGCGCGCTGGTCCCTTTCTCGCGTCTGCGCATGCTCGCGAAGCGTTTCACGGAGGCGGAGAACGAGCTGTGCGAGTGCGGCGCGGGCATGGTCGCGAATTTTGTCTGGAGAGAGGCGGGGGAGGAGGGCGCGGTGGAGGGAGAGGCGGAGGTGGTGGAGTAGGCGGAGGGGGTAGACGCGGAGGAGAGGGATGTAGGAGAGGTGGGTGGGAGAGCTGCTATGGGAGGGTTGGGGGTGGAACTCGGATCAGCGTTCGAGTTGGAGGTGGCATTGGCGGCGCCAGAGGTGGGGTTCGGCGGCGTCCGCCCCGTAGACGTTAAAACGCTCGAAAAGGGCGCGACGCTGGGAAGAGGCACGACGCCGGGATCCGCCACCTTCGATGCGGGGAGTGAGTTCACGACTGGCGCCGGGGGCAGCGGCTTATAAGCAGGCGCCGGGTCGGCAACGTCGGGCACGGTGTCTGGGATGATAGTAGGAGGCTGCGAGTCAAAGGTAACGTGCTGTTCGCCAGGAGTCGGAAGAGGGGTGGGCGTCGCTGAAGAGCCGCGCGAAGAGCCTCTACCGCCCTGCGCATGCGTGCTGAAATTGCTGCTGTCGGTGGGCAGCCCCACGCCCGGGGTGTGTCCGGGCGAACCGGTTGGTGTTGAGGATGCGGTAGAAGAGGTGTTATTCGATGCCTCAGATTGGACGGCTGGAGAGGTTATCGTTAGCGAAATATCCAACAACGGATGAAGTGGGGGGAAAGTAATGAGAAACGGAAGTGAAAAGGAGACGCACGGAAATAGGACGCCACGGCGGGCGGGAGATACGCTGTGGGGGCAGCCAAATACGTCTTCGCGGTTGCAAATAGGCCGCCATTGCCCGCCTGCTCTTTCGGCGCGGAAGCAGAATGGTCCCACTGGTTGGTATCGAAGACGACGCTGTTGCGCGGGTAGCCGCCGGGGAATTCGGGCCCGGGCGTCGAAGGCATGGTGGTCAGCGGCGGGGCACGAGGTGGGGCTGCGGTCGAGGTCATGTTGAATTGCTACTTGAGAAAGGAATCAAGAAGAAACGTCTTCAACAATTGAAGAGGGACGTGGGTGGGAAGAGGAAGCAAGGTGGGTTGCAGACGTATGAGCGTAGGTGGCGCTTTATATTGTGTTGCGGACGACAGGCGGACTGTGGAGCAGAGTGACGACGTCGCAGGAACTCGTCATGCACGTGTTGATGCGGAACATGCCGTGCATCAATAGTCCCACGGTTCCAATTCTTGCTTCAGCAGTTACACTTTTACGGAATTCAGTGGTGGCTGAATTCAATAAATGAGTGAGCTAGGTAAAAAAAATCGAGTTTGGAAAAATCCGGGGTATGTCACCGTGTATGTCAGCCTGTATCCGATGAAAGAATTATAATTAGGAATCTGCGCAGTATAAGAGAGTCGGTTGGATTTCATTGGGCTGCCGTTAAAGACAGTTCTGCCGGGACTCCGCAGCCGCGGCTGGGGTTCCTCCGCTTCAAATACAACCGTTATTAGAACAAGAATTACGTGAGCAAGAAAAAACGTGCGGTAACAGCTTACCTTCGTATGCTCTCTGGAGGGTTCGAACCTCCGATCCTCTATGAATAGCTCTCTGGAACAATATGACAATATGAGGACGACCGCCGTGGTCAACAACAGCTTGAATATACTGTATTTGCGTTCGGCTAAACGAGTCACCGAGTTTGAGCTTTACTGTAGCATATTCACGAATTGGATGGATCCGGAACGTCGCTGGTCAGGATGATAAAAGAATTCGAGAAGTCTATATAAATCGAGACAGTGAGTTGGATTAGATCCAGTTGCATTATTCTTTTACTGAATGTACTGATATCTGTTCAGGAAATGGCCGTGGCGAGATAGGAAAGCTGTGACGACTGATGTGTCAGAGCGGGCCCGGGTCCAGTGCAATAATTCGATGAGCACAGATTGAAGGGAGTAGGTAGGATGTAATTAACTTAGCTCACGGAGTTTTTCCACAACTGCGCGGCCGCGGAAACAAACCCGTTATTGAAACAAGAATGACCTGAGCCAAAAAAAAATTCAACCTCCAACCCTCTATGCTGTTGGGAGGGTTCGAACCTCTGACTCCTTCTGAATATTTATCATGTGCGAAATTGTAACATGATGGGAGCAGCCACCACGGTTAGGACAGTTTGTAATTATTGCGTTAGGACAAAGGAGTAACTGAGCGTAGGAGTTCAATGTAACCTGTGCAAGAGTGGGACCATCTTCGGTCAAGATAATGAAAGAATTCGGGAAGGTTCAGACAGTGCGTCACCTTAGATCCAGTTGTCGTCCCCCCACTCTCTCGGAATCCCGAGTTGTGATGAACAAATCCGCAAAAAAATAATAGGAAACCCAATTTTCCCTACTTATGCCGTTGGGAGGATTCGAACCTCCAGCTCCCACGAAACAAATCAATGACCGCTTGGCATATGTATGGTATGAGGGCGACCGCCACGGTCTACAGCAGCTTTGATGTGCCTGTATTTGCATTTAAATACAGCAGCGGCAAGTTGGGGGTATGTGCCGCCGGTTAGCGAAGTATTACGGTCTCGTAGCGCGAGCCAGGTCCGGTTTGCTTCACTGCCATTGTTTGAGAAAAGGGAAACCCGTGAAGAAAGAAAAAGCAATAATGGGAGGTTCGCGTCATCGACAGGATCCGAACTTCTTTCTCCCCTTCAATATCCCAGGTTGGACGAAGTAGGTCAGATCGCGCTCCGACGTTCGGATAAAGCGGTTAGTGAGCTTAGGAACTACGCTTGCCCGCTCGCTGTGGGGAAGCTACATAGCAGACTCAGAAGTCGGGTCCGGTTTTGAGCGGTCTCCATGGTCCGAAAAATGCAGTAAAAAGCAAAAGTCCTCAACTTCGGATATCACTCATTATAATATCGGAAGGATAATCTAACTTGAGCAGCAAAAACGTGATGATTACAACCCTATGCTGTCGAGAGGATTTGAACCTCCTACCCCTCTCAAAAAACCAACCCTACTGGTATTTTTTTTTTTTCTTTCTGTGTCTTCGTTTATTCCCCTCTGTGTCTAGGACATATGGTAGGGATAAAGCTAACTAATCTCGCGCTGTACGTATGTTATATATAATGTCTATCGTTGGGTATTGCATCCGTCTAAACTTGACGACACCGTACGGGACGGGTGCGAAGCGGGAAGTCCGTATAAATGCTGGCCCTACTGGTAATGGGGCGAGGGCAACCACCACGGTCAACGACAGCTTGCATTTACGTACTGCGTCTGCGTCGGGATGAAGGGGAATTTAGTGTAAAATGTTTCAAGAGCTAGACGGATCTGTCGAGATAATGAAAGAATTCAAGATGAGAAGGTCGAGAGAGTGAGTCGGGTCGGACCCGGTCTCATTCTCCCGACTGCTCGTCGCTTCGACTTGTCTCGAACCTCCTTTCTCTCTCATATTAATAATATTCGAGATTCCTTCGCTTGAGTTGAGTGGTATCTGAGAATTCGAAAAAAAAGCGAGACAAAAGAAAGACGCAGTAAGGATTCATGCCGTCGAGAGGATTATTCGAATAAAACGGTTTCAATTTGAACGTGAAACTCGTGGATGCCGCTGGGAGGATTCGAACCTCCGAATCCTTCGTATGGAATACGTGTTCCAAATAATATTATGAGGGTGACCGCCGTGGTCTACAACGGCTTCAGCCTGATGGGACTGGGACCAGCATTTAGGTGAACGGTTCGGAGTCAATGAGCTTTGAGGGGTTTGCGTCATAGAGTCTCAATATCGACTTTCATTCGTGGAGGGGATGTAGTGCGGTTGGGTGGCGAGGTTGCATGGCGGGATTTGGATGAGGTCCGAATAGTAACCTCTGAGAGAGAGAAAATAAGAAGAGGAGTAAAAGAAAGGACACTGGAAGGAGTCAAACATCCTTTAAATTCCGCAACGGTCCGGGCGGCCTAAGTAAATAAACTTGGATGTGCATTTGAATGGCAGTCTCCGCTGGGACAGTTAAAAATGCCAGTGGACCATCGATCTGCCCCTCGTTTCGGGACTAAGGGATATCCATGAATGGTTAAAATCTGATCTGGAATTGCACTTGAGTAGGAGGAGGTGCGTCTGATTCACTAAGCTTTCTTGGGGAATATTCCGCAGTTGAAGGATAAGCAGACGAGTCTTTACCAGAATCGTACATCAGATTGATACGGCCTTCTTAAATGGCCGTGTTAGGACTCAATTCGGGCGCGGTTCCTCAACTCAGAACGGCATTCATGGTTACTAGAGTCATTAGACTGAAACTCAAGAAGAAGAAGGAGACCATAGGCTTCCAAAGAAGCCCGCTGAATAGACTAGGGCAATAGCAACATGAAAGCGCCCAACGACCCCACGTCTGCAATAATTAAAGGCTTACTAGCGATTACATACCGTCCAACAGCGACTGCACGTGTAATTCGGAACATTCCGGGAGACAATGATCAATCCATCACGAAAAGCGGGGGAAGTTGGCAAGGCCAAATAAGGCCTTATAAAGGGGGTAAGGCACGCAAGGCTTATCAGCCTGGCGAAAATCACAACTAGCCTTATGCAAGGTTTAATTTCTGTGTAAGGACAATAAGCTTGGTGAACCCGAGTACACCTGGTGTGATCTGACATACCTTATAGAGATTCGTGATGTGGATGAGCGCATTATAATCGGTCCTCTCACTGTTCATCTCACGCACAGGTCGGGTGAATTCCCCACGCCGATGCGTGCATACAATGTGTCCTCTTGCCTTTCATCTTATACCAAGGTCGGATGAATTCCCATGCCTTACAGCTTGAAAGCGACGATTTCACACAATGTAAGGCGAAAAAAAGAGTATATAATATTGGCTAGTACGCATATGGACGTGAGAATGACATGGTGTACATTGAAAACAGGTTAAATAGGGGAGGAAGCAGCAGCAGCGGCCGCTGCACGCTTGCGAGCGCGGGCCGCTTTGACCAGCTCAAGGTTGCTGGGACCGCCAGCGGCGTTTGTGGCCGTAGAAACCTTGGTAGCTCCGCTAGACACACCTCCGCCCACACCCGAGCCTGAAGAGCAAGAATTCCCCGACCGTATAGCGCTTCCTGATGTGCGGCCCGGGTCGTCACTCTCGCAAAACTCAGAGAGGTCTTTAAACTCGAACGGATCAGGGTCAGCTTCGGGCGCTGGCAGTGACGACGAGTTTGAGCCCGATCTCGGCCCAGAAGATGGTTTAGGTGATGTAGAAGAGGAGGTGGAAGAGGGATACGCGGTCATGTAAATTGTTTCTTTCAATATTGCGCTGTGCGCGTTGCCTCTGCACACACACCAGCTTGATATCAAGTCTGCATTGCCATATATCTCAATACAAACTCGACGAGGGCATACCAGGTTGGTGAGAACATTACATAGGCAATATCAGCCTTGCGCTTGCCTTGCAACTCGAAATCTGCCTGAGATGCCCTTGTATTGCCTGCTCAACCTAATCGGGCACGGCGGAGATCACCGAGCCATAACAGATGTCCCCGGTTTTGGTGATGTCATCGTGGACTCCGCCTTCGTTGTCCTTCCACACCGCAGGCCGCCGCTTTCGGGACAACCAGTTTTCAGCTTCCGCCCACTCTCCGCCGCTCAAAAGCTTGTTCACTTTCTGGATTGGCAGGGACCGGACGCCTGACCGCTGGTCACCCCAGGGCCAGGTCCCAACCAGCGACTCCCGACTCGCGATTCGCCAAAATCCCAGCCATGTGGCGCGTTTTGGTGAGGTTAAAGTGACAACTGTGACTTTCTGGGCCGAAATTTCGTCCTTTCTTGAAGAAATCCAAATCTTTTGGACCTTCGGGCCCGTGCTGGTTTTCGGGGCACCCGGCAATATACGAGGACAACGCAAATATATTTCTAGTGGAACCAGCGCACAGGTTAGCACAAATCTTCTCAGGACACTTTGGTCCCCGCTTCTTCGTCGACATCTCAGTTTCGGTTCTCAATACGCAATGGTGGTCTCCACTCCGTTCTCATACGCCTTCCACGACGGACGCTCCACCAGCTCCTTGTACCAACTGCACCTCTGTGTTAATAGCGATTGATCGACATACGACTCATTTGACTCACCGTGCGACATTGGGCTTGCGTGTCATGATATCACCTTCCACGGCTCCAACCATCGGTGCGTGTGGGACGTGGAACAAGTCCGCGAGCGTGAGCTTCTATATTGCCATAACCCGCATCGACAATCAGCATTCCGATGCGAGGTGCGGCGATGGAGAGGACGTACGTCTCCCGCGACATAGCGCTGTTTCCCTAGAATCACATCATACGCGTCGAGCTTCTTGTCTAGTATCTCCAGCTGGGCGTCCAGTAGGGCCTGGTCAGGCTGCACCCCGAGATACGTTCTGTCTCGTCAGTGATTCAGTTATCAAGCAGACGGCCATAACTTACTGTTTGAACTTCTCAACCGCGATAAGGCTGGCACTCGGGTCGAAATTCGTCAACTCCACTGCCGCAGCCTGCTCGAACAACGCGTTGGCCTTGGGCTCGGTTGGGACCAGGCCCGAGGCGGGATACTTGGCGGCGATGTAGCGGCAGATTGCGCGCGTCTCGTACAGGATGAACCCGTCGTCGTCCTGTCCACCGTCAGCGCGTCAACCACGACCATTCACAAACAAATGCGTACGATGTATGGAATCTGTCCAAACGGCTGGTTCTTCATGAACGCGGGGGTCTTGTGTTCGCCCGCCATTAAGTCGATCTGGACGAGTTCGAAGGGGACCTTGAGCTCATGTAGGACGGTCGCAACGCGGCGGGTGCACATTGCGATCTTGGCGCCGTAAAGTTTGAGGATTGCCATTTTCCGATATTCAGTACTCGATTCGGTGTTCAGAAAGTGGTGGTGTTCAAACGAGCGCAGGACGTCTTTTAACTAAATCCTCCCTCTCTCCCTCCTGACGTGAATGGTTTGACACTCTCTTATTAATATAGCTACATATCTCCCACCCTACGAGAACAACGCTTGTCATATCTGGGGTTGCCAGCGGCCTTCATCCCCCCCTCCTTAGGTGACATAATTGATTCTTATTAATGCCGCAACATATACCGTATTCCTCGGCACTAGAAGATTTTTTGGCATGTAGTTTGATCTGCGAGTGCGCTTGGTAGGCTCACAAACCACTTCATCCATCTCGTTGAATCGTTGACGTCCAGTGGTCACGCTGTTTACGACTAGTGATAACGAAGCGGTCTGCCGATCATTAAACTCCCGACTATCAAATGAAGCTTACGAGGAAATTGGCGGGCGCTGGCGGTCTCCCGTTCGCGTTGTCGGGGCGGACCGTCCCGTTTGCCATCCCAACGCAGAACCTGTGGTACTGCGGCAGAACCAAAGCAGCGATTTTGACTTTCAACTGAAGAAGGCTACTTCAAGGTAAGTATGGTCACTCACAACCCCGCATCCCCTTGGACTTGTGCTCGCCATAACTGTTTAAAATAGAACCGACGAACTCCCTCTCAATATTCTGGAAAGAATGTCAGGTTTTCCTGCTATCGTACTGCTGTGATTCACTCGCAATGGGTATCGGTTCCGAGCGAGTAGAAGAACACTGAGGACATTGACAGTCCCCTCAGAGGAATTAATCCCTGACTCCTTTATCTGAAATGGATAAATTCTTAGCTAGCGGAAAAGGTTTCAGGGGCAGCGATTCTGTCAGTAGAGATGGATTTCTCCGTCATTCAAAGTCTTTGAGCAACAATCAGCACGCATCATTAGGTACGGCTGAATCCATATGTGTGATCCCTTGCTTGGGGCTAATATTATTAGGGGAGTTCAAAGTAAAACCGCGCTTTTGCGCTTTTTTCGCTTTTTACGCTTTTCTCGCTTTTCTCGCTCTTTCGTAATGTTCCGAGTGATTGATGAGTGATTGAGCTTCGGCAAAATTCGGCAAACAGTGTTGTGACGTGATTGCGCAACTGCTGTCGGCAAGCCTGGCAAGGTGCATGTTTCCGGCTTTCGTTGCGGGGACAAAGATAGCAGGTAGTCCAAATTGACTTGAGAGCCTGGATATCCACAGACAGTTTGTCCACCAGATACACAAAGTCCTTGTCCCCAGGAGGAAGAATCAGGTCATGAAGGATCATATGTGTCATATATGACTATGACTGAGAAAAAAGAGAACCATGGAGAGATTTCCGAGGCATTCAGGCGTAGAAGAAGCTGGCTGGGTGTAAGGAAGGTAAAATGATGGTCTGTCCTTCAGCTCGCGATTAAATCATGTCTGTACAAGCCATTATTGATGAGAAGAAGTAGATTATAGGGGCTAACCCAGAAAGGGAATAATGTGTTGGCGTCACAGCACTGTTTGCCGAATGATGCCGAAGCTCACGTCAATCACTCAGAACATTACGAAAGAGCGAGAAAAGCGAGAAAAGCGTAAAAAGCGAAAAAAGCGAAAAAAGCGCAAAAGCGCGGTTTTACTTTGAACTCCCCTATTATTGATTCCTTTCGAAAAAAACTGAAGCTCCAGAACCAAAAAAGGTCACAGTCAGGTTGCCCACGCCGTTGGGAGGATTCAAACCTGCCGCTCATACTTACATGACAGGGAAGAATGCACAATACAGCGACATCCTTGCGGATGCATCCGAATTTCAAGGGGTGTGTCTCTAGTACAATACAAGAGCTGTATGAATTAGCAGCATCTCTCGGAGAGCTTGGTAACTTGAAGTACTAATGAAAGTTCAAGTGAATGGGTTTGACTGGCACGGGCTTCACGGTATTACAGCTAAAATCTACCCAGTATTCATGGATGTGTCTCCTTGCGAATGTATCCGAGGTTGAGATGTAAAGAAGCTCCGTGCGCATTGTATTATCCTCTCGAGAATCTCAGAACTCGAATCTCCTACCTGGAAATATACAGTGAACATTATCATGGTGACCGCTGAGCTGACCACGGCGGTTGGGTGGTGGCTAGCGGAAACAAACGCCCAAGACTTGCGACGGAAGAAGAATAGCCAGACTGAGGGCAACAAGCACGCCGTGCGATACGGAACATTCCGCCGGACATCAATCATCAGCACTGCCACCTCCTCCTTTCTTCTTCACCACGTTGTGGGCTGCGCGCTTTCGGGATAAAGGCGTTTCGGGATCGCCGGTTCCAACTTCTCGCTGAAGAGTCCACTCACTTCTTGAATCCACATGCACGACTTGGACTCAGACTCCGACCCAGTGGCCCACGAATCAAGATTCAGACTCGATGTAGGCTTTTCTGGCACAAAAACCTGCATACGGAGAAGAAATTTCAGCACGTTAGTCAATCCAAGACACTAATTCCTCCTCGCCATAGGAGATTTCGATATTGCCTAAATGGCACGTTCCCTGAGCAAAATCTTGCGTTCGCCAGCTCACCGTTCTGTCTCTCCACAGACTCCGACTCATCTTTCACCACCGATGGCTACCCCACCGCCAGTTTGAAACACTGGGCCCTCCCAATCTGCGGGACGTAAGCTCTCGATACTCGAACAATTTCTCCAATGCCTGTACAGGGGAAAAGGTATTCGGCATATGAACAACCACCAAACTACAGAGCTCAGGACATCCGCTTCTTCGTCGACCTCAATATGCTGTTTTCGTTGCCACTCCCTCTTCATGCGCCGTCCACGATGGACGCGCCACGAGCTCTTTGTACCACCTGCCGCCGTCAATCAATGATCCAAGCTTGGCAACGCGACTCAGTCTGACTCACCGAGCAACGTTGGGCTTGCGTGTCATGATATCGCCCTCCACGGTCCCAACCGCAGAGGCGTACGGGATGTGGAACAAGTCTGCGAGCGTGAGTGTCTAGAATACCTGCGCTTAGCATTCCGACGCGAGTCGCGACAATGGAGAGGACGTACGTCTCCCGCGAGATAACGATGCTTCCCCAGAATCACTTCGTACGCGTCGAGCTTTTTGTCAAGAATCTCTAGTTGTGTGTCTATTATGGCCTGGTCAGGCTGCATCCCGAGGTGCGTCCTGTCTAGTCAGTGCTCTATTTATATATGAAACAAACGGCCATCACTTACTGCTTGAACTTTTCAGTCGCGATAAGTCTGGCACTCGGGTCGAAGTTCGTCAATTCCACCGCCGCAGCCTGCTCGAACAGAGCGTTGGCCTTGGGCTCGGTGGGGACCAGGCCCGACGCCGGATATTTGGCGGCGATGTAGCGGCAGATTGCGCGCGTCTCATACAGAATGAACCCGTTGTCGTCCTGTCCACTGTCAGGCACGATTATTCACAAAACAAGTAAAGGCACACGATGTAGGGAATCTGCCCGAACGGTTGATTCTCCATGAACGCGGGGGTCTTGTGTTCGCCCGCCATCAAGTCGATCTGGATGAGCTCGAAAGGGACTTTGAGCTCGTGTAGGACGGTCACGACGCGGCGGGTGCCCCCTCCGATCTTAGCACCATAGAGTTTGAGGATTGCCATTTCTCGGATATTCAGTACTCCGTTCGGTATCTACAGGGAAGGGTGGAGCGCTGCTCTTAAGGGAATGCAGGGCGTCTTTTTTTGAGTAGATTTCTCCATCCCTGACATGAGTGGTTTGACGCTCCCTTACTCATACAAGTACAGCCTACGAGAACGACTCATGTCATATCTTGGGGTTGCCAGCGCGCGTTCATCGTGTGGTGGCGCATCCTCTCTCAGGTGACATGAATGCTCACAAATCAGGACCCTCATCTCATTCAATTGCTGACGTGCAGTCATTACTCTTTTCATACGACGCGGTCATCCGATGATGGATTCTCACGAAAACTTTCGAAATCAAGAATCAACCGGCGCCGGCGGCGTCCCGTCCGAATTCAAGCCCACTTCTGGGGTACTGCGCCGAGTTTCGAGGTTCTGCCGCAAAATTTGCAGGTGCGATCTCTGGTCTCGATGTCTAGAATATACTTCCAGTGTACAAAATCTCCCGCAAGCTAGGTGGTTAAAATCAGAAGGTCAATGTCTGCTTGTTTTATTCTGATCCGGGCGCTCACGGAGGACCAACCCTTACCTGTACTCGAACACCAAATGACGTGGTGTTTGCTGGCAAGACTCGGCAGACTCTTGGTGTTAGACCGAATTACTTCGCAGGTAGAGGTTTCTTTTCGACTGTCAATGTTCTACCCGATACGCAAGTTGCAACCCGGTGCTCGATCCATAAGTATATCAATGGCCTGGTGGACATTCCAGCATTCACAGAACCGCTCCGCTACGTAGCATCTGCGCGGCCTCCGTCGTGCGACACGACATCGCGTTATTCCCGCACTGTGCGTTCCAACCACGATCTCGCCCATTCTCTGCCTCGACACATTGAACTCACAGTGCTGGCACCGGTCTCGGCTGTATGACGGATGTATCTAAGTTCAGTCAGTTGTTCGACGGGGGCGATAGCATCAATCGAGTCGAATTTCCCGCCCACAGAATCTTAGCGTTTGCAACCACGTCGCTCCATCAGTCGACTGCATGGTGGGACAGTGGCATCTTTATGACGTTTATCTTGAGGTGCCGCAGAAGGGGCAGTTTCCCTTTATAGCAAGAAAAAAAGCTGCTCATGGGATGAAACTTGGGTCCCGCCACCAACGCAAGCACTTGAAATATACGCCAGTGGGGCAGGCTGGTGCAACGGCTCCCCAGAATCAGGATGGAAAACGGGGAGTTGGGGCTATGCGCCGACGCAGCCGATAACAATGTAATCGTTTTTGCTCGGCGTCGTCCATGCTCCAGATTCTCTAATGAGGTTTCGCTGGTACGTCCATGTGCCATCCCTCATGGATGTTCTGGTCGGTCTCGGGACAAGTACGAGCACTCCTCCCAAATCCTTTCGGATTGGAATTCAGTGAAAAAGGCTGAAGCGGATGTCGAATTCTGGGTGGACAATTTTGACCCTACGCTTATCCCTAGTACACTCTCCATAAACCTGGATGGCTCTCCCTTTTCCATCTAGAAAACGTAATCAAATCCCATCCGGCCGTTGTGAGGTGTATTTTTTGGTTTGGCAACCTTGGAAATCGATCGCTTTCCTGAGCCGATCTGGGACATCTTTCTACAAGGTCCTCGTCAATCTACCGCGTTCGACTGACCTGAAGCTCTACATCCTTACCATTTTCAGGACAGAGCCATCGTCTCTGTCCCGTCGTTTTGTGTGCACGAGAGGAAGGCAGAAACATCTGAAAAGCCAACGCTCTGTCACTTTCCGGACACCAATATTTACAACGCGAGGCCTACACGCCGCAGTGGGCTTTGGCAGACTTTGCGTGTAGTTTTCCGAGCACTCGTAATAAATTTCATGGTAATTTCATGTTCTATAATTGGGTTCAAATTTTTCAAGATTCGTCCAATGTTGGTTCAAGTGCGTTTGTGCTGCAGGGATAAATGCCTTGCTTTTCAACAATCTTGGTTTGAGAGTCACCACTTTCGGTCGATAATAGCTGGATTCAGGTCGGGTTCGAATTTCAATATTCGTTGGTTCAAGGTTAGTTCAAGTGTGCTTGGGGTATATTCTCAGACTTGCCCTTCCACAAATTCTATCTTGGCTCCAAGCACACACTACGCAGAACTGAGAAACTTGTATATCGTAATACCAAGTGTTCGGCCCATGTCACGCGTCACTGCAAGTATTCATTTTGCTAGGTGTTCAAATGGCAGTTCAGCCTGTCACCATGTCGCAAGTGTTCATTTTCACAAAATGTTCTCTGAAGGCTCATATGTAGTCCAAGAGGTACAATTTTGCGTAAGCCGACTTGGCGCTATTGGACAGCATCTTGTACTACTCCAGCTCGCTTCCGTCCCCAGTCGAAGTCCCATAGAAGAAAAGATCGACCCTCGGTATACAAGACGGAATACATACAGTTGGCTTGGAAGATTCATCCCGTGAGCTCAACTTAATGCTCCACCATCCTCATCTTCTCACCAAATGACAGAAGCACACTTGGAAAAAATGCCCCAATGGGTCGAATTTGCCTTCATACCTTCTGAATTTATCCTGGGCACAAAAATACTGGGATTCACCCTATCTCCAGGATCCCTACTGAATAGTAATGGTGTTTGCGGCTGGATCAATACTTCAGCGCTGATACACCGGACAAGTTCAACCAAGGCACGTGCTGGGATGATGTCGAGAGGAATGCAGCATTTACTACGGTGCTACACCGAGAAACTTTCCCTCGTTCCGGTAATATTTCGACAAAAATTAATGTACCTTGAAATGGGGTTTTACGCCCCTTCCCGCCTTGAAAAGACCTAGTGTTCATAACCGGAACGTCACCGTCACTGAGACCGAAAGTGTTCAGTTCAGGAGGGCGCGTCACGCGTCACCTGAACATTCGGTCGAAATGGTACGGTATACTCGCAGAGGACGGAGCTTATCGCATGTTATCCGCCTTGGGGTCGACGCCGGTTGATCGCGACTCACGGCGGCCATTCGCCACCGAGTTGAGTGCGGTCGACTTTCGTGTCGTGACGGTGTTGGGGATAAACGGCCTGCATCGCCGCACCGCGGCGGTGCAGCTGTTCGCGGTCCATTTGGTTCCCAACTTCCCATTGGGTGTCTCAAGTACTGTAATACAAGAATTTTTGGGAGTAATTAGTGAAACAGAGTCGAGCGGTCAGTGATTCCCACCAAGAGCTGCATCCGAAAATCTTCAAATCCCAGCATATGATTAGTGATGAACCCACTGCCATGCCGAGGAAAATAAGTTATGACACGGATTTATTTTCGCTCGTACCTGAACAAATGCTCACTTAGTCGTGTGCAGTGTGGTTGGCAACCGCCGGGCAAGGATTCCCGAGAGCACAGTCAATGGTAGTTCTTTAAAGATCCGGAAATACGCGGGCCGATGGGAAATATTCTATTAAAATGCCGAGAAGCTTCCGGACCACAAGGTTACTTGACGCGGGTAGGTAGGGAGATGGTATTGAATCTGAAATCTTTTCCATCCTCTCGCTTCACATCGTGTCGATTGTCACGGAAACCACAACAAAGTTATATTAAGAAAGTTATAATACGGTTCTTGTTATCTTCCGACATGGAATCTACATTGTTCTCTCTGCTTCAAGTGTGCTTGCTCGTTGGGACTGCACGCCCACCACTGTTCTCTTCTCTTCCCTCCTTTCCTTCCTTTGGTTTACTTGCCTTAATTACTTTTCGTTTTAATCTGGATGAAGCTCATTTTTTCATTCTTGTCCATTGTAGCCTGTGAGTACATTATTCTCCCCTCTTTTGCGCATAAAGGATTCATTTTTCGGCACGACTTGGCAGATTATCTCGAGCCTCAACACTTCCACCCTCTCTCAGCGCAAGTGCGGGCGCTGTGACGGTTACAGACACCGGCGCGTCCTCTCGCGCATCAGAATTACTACTCGCCTCAGTGGGTTCGTCCGACAACATGTCTTTTGCACAATCTGCAACCACGACCTCCTCCCCTCCGATAACGTCTCCCTTCCCATCTTCGCTTCCCACCGATCGCGGGACCCGCATCACGATCTTCACCCAGAGCCTCACACCCCGCTCACAAGGACCACCAGACAGGCCAAGCGATCAGCAACACCGGAATCATCCTCCTCAGCGCGTTCATGCTTGGCCTCTTCGGCGGGGTAGCGACATGCGCGTGGAACTACTGGCGCACACCACGTCGCCCTGCCCCGTCATTGTGCACGGGCTTACCGAAGACCAGCAGTGGCTGGAGACGATTCTGGGCCTGGCCGGGGAGAGACTACCGCGACCGCCTCCACCGCCGTATTTTCCGCGACCGCCGTGGTATGAGGGTCCGCTACCTGTGTCTTTGAGAGGCGGGCGAGTGCGCTCATTGTGCGAGTGGGAGGAAACACGACCTCCAGCGGACAGACGGCATAGTGTTTGAACAGGTACCTCTCTGCTCGGTCTTCGTGATTGTCCCCGGCTCACATTTGGCGACAGAATTCTATGCATACAGTTGTACGATAGGGAATAGCATCGATGGTGATCTGGGTACGACAAGGAAAACAACCCTTATTGGTGCCTGGATGACCGGCACAGTGCGGGTCGATGTACAAGACTCTGACCAGCGGCCTCCCGCAATCGAATAGGATCTTCCGTCCTTCCTACGCTTCGTCGAGAATCAAACTTCGGCCCGCCTTCTCCTTAACCCCGACATCATTGAAATTATACTCGACAGCGAGTGCATGGAACCATGGCCCCTCCGTGGCACATTTGAAGCGCGCACATGATCTACCTCGCACGTTTGTTCCATCGTCATGGACTTTGGCGATAGCTCTGATCATGAGCATACAAGATTTAGACCCGTGTCTTCGCCACGCAGATCCCCACACACAGTGGATTCCAAGCTTGCCTGCACATGGTGAATTCCGCAAAGCGCCGCACTGCCGCTCGCTAACGCTCGCGGCGCGCGGCGCCCGTACTTCCGGAGATAATATCACATGATAAACGTGACTTTCACGTGCGACCCCATGACCAACCGTGACTAACCCGTGACTTTCTGTCAAAACCGTCTTTTA